>BPLR01004442.1:0-95918 GCA_021605095.1 Caerostris extrusa | reverse complement strand
TCATAAAAATTCAATTTTTGTATCAGTGCTATAGTATTTCAGGCAGATGCCACTCTTTTCACACATCCAAAACGTTTCCTGGTGCCAAAAATAAGTGAAGATACTAATATATTGTACATTAAATATGATGCTAGAAATTTGTGTTGCAGATGTATGCATGAAAAAGTTACTGGTGGTAGCAATAAGCAATCAAGTACTTGAAAGAAATACTGGGAAGCCTGAGTAAGAAAATGTTTCGATCCCTCTTCACCAACAAAGTTCTGCCTATTATCCTCGTAAGAAAAAGAATTAAAGCAATGATTTTTCTTAAAATTATTATTATTATAATCATTATTTTTATTGAAAGTTTAAAAAACCCATGTGTGCAGTGCAATTTCATCCTTTTTTTAATCAGTGCACCAACAACTCATACATTTTCAAATTATAACCTCAGAAGAAACAACGTTTAGAACTATCAGCCTATAGTTTTGTTAGTGTAGTTTATAACCTAGTAGCTTCATAATATCATGATATTAAATCTTATTTCCCGAATTTAACCTTTAAAACTGAATAACATTGTTATCATTATAGGAAGCAGAGATTTTCAGATATTGATACTGCATGGGTAAAGCTTAATGGAAAGAGCCCGCGAAAAAAGTAAATGTTGCAAATGTTCTGAAGATGACACAATGAGCACAGCGTTGCCTCATCTATTAGAAGAACTCAGAAGCTTGTCAGAACCACACAGGCGCTTCTCAAAATACAATTTTGCTCAAACTTGCTGCAAACAATGCATTTTTACATCAGATCATATCACAGCAAAAAAGTAGAACGAAAAAAGAACATAATGTAACTGACGTTGTTTCCCTTCCTTTTGAGGGAGATCTGTAATAAGACTGCTAAAAGCAAAACTAAGATTTGTAAGATGTTAACACATACATATTTGTATATTAGTATATATAAATCTCTAAATATATAGGTCTTTTAAGAAAATTCTACGAGAACTTTGATGTTCAATAGTTGTTTTACATGAATTTCAGGAAAGAGGTGTCGTCAAAAGTCATGAATACTATAAAATGCATCTGCAATAGAAGTGAAGTAAAATTGGAAGTTGAATTAACTAGAATACCAACAGATTCGAATGCTGTAAATGAGAGAGCTTAATTGATAGAAACGCTGTATTAAAACTTGTGTTGATAATTCTAATAGTTCTATGGCGATTAAATTTGGAGGATGTTCTTTATAGTTACTAGATTTGGTTTTGTGTTTCTTAACCAACCACGGGACTACTACATAACAGCAAATCAATCTCTTTGGTATCTTTTCAATAGATTTAACGATTTGTGGTTGCAAGAAAGTGCTTATAATCATGTTCTCAATTTAATCAGTGAAACAAGCATATTTATATTTAATAAAATGAAATTCATGAATTGATTTTAGTTCTTTTTATAACCAAATGGAACGTTTGAAGAAGTATGCAATGGATTTGCGTTTCATAACAAGCTTACAGAAGTAGAATAGAAACAAAGGGCACAAATTCTCTATTAGAAAAGAAATTTTAAAAATTTTCTTTTCAAATTTTTTATAAATTTTTTAAATTTTCGCTTTTTCTGTTATTTTCCAATTTGTTAAAATATTTAATATGTTTTTAAGATAATAGGATCATAAGTATAATTATAGGATGATGTATCGTGATTTAAAGAAAACGTTATTCTAAAAGTAACTAGTGCAGTGACATCTTTTCTAATTTAGTTTTTTTTTTTTTTTTTTATGAAATTTTATTAGTATTAAATTTGATTTTTATATGAATACACTTAGTTGTGTTTATTTTTAAAAAAATATATTAAAATTGGAGATGAACATTAGATAGATTTTTATTTTATATGTATTCTTGAGTACTGAAATTTAAAAATCAAGACAGATTACTTAGATCAACGAAAAACTCAGAGATATACCGAGTATATTTGAAGTCCACCGACAAAATTGGACAGTACATATCAACGTCTTGATATGTACTGTCACCTTCCAAGTTTGTTGTTTGTTCATTTTTGAACAAAAAAAGCAATGGAACATGAGGTTGCAAAAGAATGCTTGAGTAGATGTTGATCAGTGGAAAGGCAGCCTGAAAGCGTGACGAAAAAAGTAAATTGGGCTAGGTAAACATTTATTGAGCAATGTAGGTACAGCACAGCTGGTGATGCACAGAACAAACAAAAATTATTACAGTAATTATTCAAAATGGCACCGCTGACGTCATTGCATAAAAGACAGACTAGCGGGATACGCTTGAGAGTTTCAGATATTTCCTGGTGCAATGACGTTCGCGGTTGCTTTTGAACAATTACGTAACAATTTTGTTTGTTTGGTATCACTCAGCTGTGCTGTACCTACATTGCTCAATAAATGTTTGCTGTACCTATTAATTTACTTTGTTTCGTCGTCGTTTTGTGGAAGCATTTCACGATCAACGTATATCAACATTATTTGCAACCTCATGTTCCATTACATTTTTGTTCGTCTTTATATGTACTGTCACCTCCTTGTTATTCAGTTGAGTTATGCTGCATATTTGAGTACATTGGTATATACAAATTGTAGAGAATATGCAAAAAAATATGCATTTACATTGAGAAGAAAAATAATAGGTCAAAGAGAATCTAGTATATCCTTCATTTAATCTTAACGATCACCTTTTAAATATACATCGAAAAAAAATTTAACTTAACCTAATTTAATTAAGAACTTTTTTAAACATCGAAGAGCGCAGATAATGAAGGTACATAATCTTCTATCTGTCTGAATTTGAAAGAATCAGAGGTTTAAAAGAGAACATCAGAAAGTTATTTCTTGTTTTGTGGTATTACTTTTCGCTTTGTATGTGATATATAATTTGTATGTTGCGTGTTTTGTAGCTCAAGTATTCTTAATTGAACATGAAATGCGAGCATTTAATTTGTTCCGTTCATCTGAGAGCATAACGTTAGTCAAAATATTAGCTAAAAAATGTGGTCCAGCTATCATACGCGTCGTTTCTGCAGCTTCGAAAGGTTGAGGATCGACTTGGACCTGCTCCAATAGCAGGTCAAGGTCGTCATTTCTAGCAGCGGTTTGCCTTATCCTCCTGTGAAATCTTTTTTTTCACGATGTAAATTCACTAATATAATTTTACATTATTAATGATTATGGGAGGTTTTGGGTTGTATATTCACTCCCTATAGGTACCCGAAACAGGTACGTCCGTTTCCGTAAAAAATGTAAGATATGTAACACAACGATCGGGAAACATTAAAACTGCATTGCAGATACTCAAGACCTGTTTGTTATAGTTAGTGTGTGTGAGAGTTAGCTGCGTCAACTGCTCTTTTTTTTTTTTTTTTTTATCAATACTTGTAATGGAGTATCAGAGACGAACGAATGAATGGAAACGAATTGTGTTTTCGGAAGTGTTCAGTTTGATACACCATGAAATTTGGCTCAGTGTTCGCACCTTCCTTAATGAAAAATATACTGTATTTTTGAACACCATTCCTTCTTGACAACATGAGGGATTATCATCCATGAGCTGTTTAATAAGCACGTTCTATGTGTACTAAATAGGCTTTTATGTATAAGAGATCTATAAGCTGAATTCTACGCTTATTGAGAGATCCTGGAGCAGTTTTTCAATTTGATATTACCCCTTTCTTATGTGGCAAATAGTGTATATATTCAATGTACAACAACCTGGCTAAAATTTATCACCGATTAAATACACGTAAATGCGGGATTATTGTTTCTGTTTCCTTACCATCCTCAGCCAATGACGATGTAAATCCAAGTGACTATTCAATCTCTGTAATTCACTGCTGCATTATGTAAAAACGTCTTTACTGCGCATGACTGGTGTGTCAAATTGAATGTTTCTTATATGTTGTCTTACGCTAAATGTATTTATTTCAAGTCATATAAGTGTATTCAATTTCTATAAACGTATTAATTCATTTTTGAAAAAAAAAAGTAACTTTTATTTCTTGTTTAGCTACTTAGAAAAGCAAAAGAAGAATTTTCCCCTGTTTCTTTTTTTTCATCTCCGATCCTGCCCTATTGGAAATTCTTGGACAAGCTAGTGATTCTCATACTATTCAAGTAAAGATTGATGGATTGAAATATTTTACTATTAAATTTAACTTAATCGGGCTCATAAAAACTGTTTTTCATAGTAATTCTCATTCAAGTGCTTAAAAAACATTAATTTGTTTTTTATTTATTTAGTCTCATTTACTTGGAGTTTTTGAGAATGTATTTAATGTCAGATTTGACCCAGATGAATATAATAAAATCACGGCAGTTATTTCAAAAGAAGGTGATGAAATTCCAAAAAAAGTATGTAACTGTTTTTAACCTTTGTATTCTTAACAAAAATTAATATAATTTTCATGCATTAATATAATTTTCATTCTAATATACTAATTGTTAAGTATGAATTTTTTTTATAATAATACCTTTTCCTTGTAAATTTGCCGATATAATTCAAGAATGTACATCCAATGTTAATATTATATATATTAGTTTTACCAATGTTAATATTTGTGTTATTTTAACAACTTTTATTGTAATTATTGATGTTATTATTGTTGTTGTGGATTATTATTGTTGTTAGACTTGAAAATCCTTAAAGGGCTAACCAAACATTTGCAGCAGTTAGAATAACTATTTGGAATAAAAAATTACAGATTCAGTTTATTACAGATACAGATATTCTATTTAGAGCTTAAGAGATGTGTATAAATGATATTTATATTAATTACATGTTTTACTTTTTTCAAGTTACTTAAGTGGACATTTTTTTTATTAATAAAAACTGGAAGCAAGTTCCTTTTGAGATTTCCAGATCGTTAATTTTATCCTGCAAACATAATGATGTGCATTGAAGCTATCATATTAGTCAGAATTAATGACATCATTTGTTGTCATTCATTGCTAATGTAGTACATCATATATCTAAAATTATGACTAATGTATAAATGAGATACGTTATAAATAAGTGTTAATGTAAAATATATAAAAATATATTGCATAAAACAGATTAATTTTATTTTACTATCAGAAATACCATTATTTTGAGCTAAACAAAATATATAGCTTAATAAAAATAATTATTTTTCTTTCATTTCAACTTGGCTTTAATAAACAAGTAATATAAAAAAAATATTTTAAAGTCAATTCCTACTTTTTTTTACTATATTGCAGAAAGTCCTTTATAAATAATTTTCATTCATACTTTTAAGTTTATCTGGCGCCATCTATTGGTAGATATATGCAACTTAAATCTAAAAAAACTAATATGCATTAATTAAATTCAATTACTGAATTAATATTTGAAAAACTGTATTAACATCAAGTGTCATCCACTAAAGTTAAAAAAATGCACTTGAACTGGAGTGGATGAATAAAAAGTATTTTATGAAAGATTGAAAATTTGAACAAGATATATATAGGGAGAGTGTGAGCTAATAGAAGGAATTAAATAAAAATATTTTATGAAAGGATGATTTAAATTTATTTATAATAGAGGATTTCACACTCTATTCACCAATCCCTTGCGATTGCTGGATAATCTTCTTTAATGCATTTCATGAATAACTTATAAGAAATTACTACATTTCTGATTACAAATTACAACTCATATAAGAATATTGTTACACATAACTTTTACGACAATATTTAGTTCTTAAACTTGTATGTCTATCCAAAAGAGAACGGGAGAAAGTAGAATGCTTGAGGCTGCACAATTTGGGAAAATTAAAAGTAACTCATATTTTTATGGAGTGCATATTCACATACACATTGATTGGTTAGGATTTGTGACTCAGTAATATTCTCAATGAACAAGTAATATATAAAAAAAATTTTAAGTCATTTCCTACTTTTTTTTTCACTATATTGTGGAAAAGTCCTTTACAAATAAAGTTGAAATTTTCCTCTTACATCTGGCGCCATCTATTAGTAGATACATGCAACATAAATCTAGAAAAACTAAAATTATATAATTAAATTAAATTACTGAATTAATATTTGAAAACTGTATTAACATCCAGTGTCATCCACTACAAGTTGAAAAATGTATTTGAACTTGAGTAGATGAATAAAAAGTATTTTATTAACGATTGAAAATTTTTAACAAGATATATATAGGGAGAGTGTGAGCTAATAGAAGGAATTGAAATAAATTTTACCGAATTGCTAATTGACTATAGAGATATCGATGATATTAGTTTGCGATTGTCGGAGGCTAGTCATTTACCATTTCATATCATAAAAAATTTTGTTTGTTCATGTGAATTCGTTTAGTTTTAATTCAGCTTTTATAATTTATATAATATTTTTAATTTCTTTGCAGTTGGATAGGCCAGTAATGGCTGAAGGAAATGTTGAATTGTGGCTTGGCGATTTACTTGTTGTCCAGCAGATGTCTTTAAATACTGTAATCAAAGCAGCGTTTAACAGCTTACTTGAAGAAGAGTTTGAGCTTATAACATTTATTGATAAATATATTGCCCAGGTACTTATTTATTTTCAATTAAAAATATTTAAGTTAGAGATAAATTTTAAGATCTTTGAACTGTAATGGGGAGGGGGTGTATTTTGTGTAATATTACCAATATTTTGTATAATATTACCAATAAATAATGTATAACAATTTAAGAATTCTGTTTTATAAATTTTCAAACATCCATAAAAGTTACATATTTTTTTTTTTAATTTAATGTCTTTTAAAATAGAAGATTAGAAATAATTTTTTTATGATAAATAAATAAATATAGTTAAAAAGCAAAGAAAATTAATATTAAAGGCAATATTATTATAAGAATTGTGGTAGAAAATTTAAAATAGTTTCAAAAAAAAAAAAAAAAAAAAAAAAATCACTCAGTTCAAAAGATTTCTTTTTCATATAATCAGCTATGGCTTTCGAAAGAAAGCGTGTTATAACCTTTTCCTCTTTCATAAATAATCAAGATTATTATTTAAACAATAATAAAAGAGATTTATTTTAATTTAACAAAATTCAAACTTGAGTAGACAACGCTTTTATCGGTGCTTACATTTGCATACACAAACGCTTCTATCATGCATTTACGGCAATCATCGCCAAGGAGAGAATGTCGACGTTACAATATACTAACCAAAGGCCCCAGATATTACATTGTCTCGTTGTATTGAAATATTTTTTTTTCTAATGGCAGGCTACAGTAAGTAATAAAATAAAAAATAAAAAAGAATACAAGGAGCATGAAAACAACAATGAGAATCGAAGGAAATCACATAGTGACATGCTTTAGCCCATAAGGGCCCTAGCTTCCCAGTAACGACCCTACACAGTAGAGGAAACTGCCGGGCAGACAGGAAGGGGAGATGAATCCATGTCCTCTCCAAGACTGCAGAGCATGTATTTGGCTTGCAAATATTTTCATTCGAAAAAGATGAAAATATTTGCAAGCCAATAATTTGCAATATTGAAAGATGTAAACAATATAAAATAATATCAAGAGAAAATTGGAGATGCCTTATGTCCTCATTACCTATTCGCAAGTTACCACTGATTATATGGATTGATTGATATTTAAGTTTCTTTCCTTCATCTTTTGAAATATTGCTTCAGCCTGGTTACTGTTAAGACTAAAAGAAAATTACCATTTGTCACTGAATTATAACCAAAACACCAAGTTTAATAAACTCCAGTCACAATTCGTTAAAAAAAAAAAAAAAAAAAACAATATTTTCTTAATTTATAAAATCTCTTATGTCTTTATTGAGTTTTAAAATTTGTAATGTTAAGCGGATAAAAGTGGAATATTAATTACAAATGAATTTCTTTGTTTAAGTAATGAATATTAAAAAAAAAAACGAAAGTTGATGTGACATAATAATAAATGCTGCCACTTATGACTTACCAAATTTTCTGAAATGAGTTTTAAAAAAAAAGTCTGTCCTAAAATTATGTGGCTCAAATGTTTATTTTTATTTAAGTACTATTTTTGTGTCAATCTAATATTGAGTTTCTGTTTTAGGTTGCACTTCTTGGTATACAAATCTTATGGACAAGAGATGGCGAAGAGGCACTAAGCTTTGCAAAAGTTAGCAAGAAAATAATGACCTTTACGAACAAAAAGTTCGGTGAAATTCTGAGAAAGCTTATTGCTCAAACAACTTTGGATCTCTCATCATTTGTTAGAGTAAAGTATGAAACTCTGATTACAATTCATGTTCACCAGAAAGACATTTTTTGAAGATTTAGTAAGTTTTATTTAACCATTATTTTATAATGGTAGTTTTTTAATTGTAATAAAAACTTACATTTTATTAATAATTTGCAAAGCTTTAAAGTTTTTAAAAAATGTCCTCACTTTTTATTTTTGAGTATCTTGAATTTTCGCTCGATATTAATGAACGTATTGAATCCAATGTTAATTGATTAGTACTAATCACTTAACATTTGATTCAATATTTTATTTTCATTAGTTATTTGGTTCAATATTAATAATTTGTACTTATACCTGATACATTTTAATTGAAAACATTATTTATCATTAACAGGTGTAACATACTTCTATCGTTTGCACTAACTTATTCCACAAATAGTTGCTTCCAAGTTTTTACACTTTTATTTACAATAGTAACTTAAGTCACGATGCTAATTCATTCGATGTTTGGTTCTAATTAACTTTTCTCAACATCCCTCAACTAACCTATATGTCAATTAATCATTAGGTGCAAGTTTTGCTAGCACACAACTTACATCTCTGTCTCAGACAATAATGTCAACTACCTTCATCAACCTACACGTCAAATGACATTCTTTTCAATTTTTTCAACGTAGTTCAGTTGACCTACGCGTCAATCTTCGTTTTTCTATCAGTGCAAATTACACCTCTCTCTGTCGAAATGCACTCATATCAACTAGAATTCCTTCTCAATACCTCTTCGAATTCTTTATTCTTTAAATTGTCTCTAATTCTTATTCTTCCTTAATTGTTATTAAATTATTTAAAATTAATTATAACCTTCTGCAGCGAATCTTTTAGAAATGTGGTATACACTACAAAAAGGCGTTTGAGATCATTCTTATAATTATCAGTTATCAATTGAGATATTTTCTTATAATTATCACTTTCCAATTGAGATTTTTCAATTGAGATAATTGTTATAATTATCACCTATGAATTCAAAATTGTCATTTTACACTAAAAACGGCTCTTAATTTTCAGGATAATTAATAAATAAAGCAAATAAATTTTATATGTATTTGAAATGAAGGTACAAACCTTTATAATAAATTTTAAATAACTGTAATACTTTTTAAACAAGTAATGTGCTTTTTCAAAGCATTACACAATAAAAATAACGGTAATAAGTAAGAAGAAAGAATATTTCGCACATTGTAATAATGGCAGCATTGGTGGACACGGTGGTTACGGTAAAAATTCGAACTTCAGTTCCGACCCTCTGGCCGAATACTGGCGGTACAGGCCTCAGGTTCGAATTTCCCGGCGGTGCCATGGATGTTTGTAATGGTTCGAAATCCACTTTTAAACCGTAGGTGCCGGTAACATGATCGTAGAGCGTTGTGGGGATTTTGTTACTCCGCGTCCGTAGCTTATCTTTCAAGCCGACACAGCACCTCCTGGGTAGTGCTAACGTGAGTAACGTCGGTGCAGCGCTTGCCTTAATACATAAAAGACAACTGTTTAAGTGTTTGCCAGCTGCATTAGAAAGAAAAACATTAAGTAAAATTTTAAGATTATAATTCACTCGACTGATTAAAATTCTCGATTTCGAAAATATTCGAAACTTTTGTTATTGTATAAAATCTTTCTCCTCTTTAGGTAAAAATGAAAATAAAGACACCGACAGATTTTGAATGGCTTAAACAAGCACGATTTTATTATTTTCTGGATGAGGGTATGTGCTTAGTTAAAATCACTGATGTTGATTTTCTTTACCAAAATGAATTCCTTTGGTTGCACTGATCGATTAGTCATTACTCCGCTAACTGACAGGTAAATTGTTTAATATGCATAACGAAAATTATATTAATGAAATATATATGAAAATAAGGAATTATGATTTACTGATATTAATTTAGAACACATTTAAGGTAATTTAATATTAATCGCATCGATTTATTTAATAAATATCAAACTCTATACTGTAAATTACTCTTTCAACCTTTTTTTAACATACATCAGAAAAAAGGAAAATTTAAAAATATCCAGCATTTCTGTCATAGTATAAAAATCTTTCTTCTTAGCAAAACGAATATCTTTATATATATATATATATATATATATATATATATATATATATATATATATATATATATATATATATATGATTGGTCTTGAATAAAAACACACAGCACTAGTGGACTGTAAAAAACACGTCTCTTTTATTCAAAACCAAACGCACACTGGCGGTGTTACATTCCTTTTCTCCTCCAGTCAGCTCACGCCCACGCAGACAAGATGTTTACATTATCGGGAGCTGACTTCCACTATGCACGTGGAGCTATTTATCCAGCAATATATATAATTAATTAAATATACCCATATATTTTGAATGATTTAAACAAGCACGACTTTATTATTTTCTGGATGATAATTTGTGTCCAGAAATAATAAAACCTGCCTAACAAATAATTTTTTTTTCACTGTGGGAGGCATTTAACATATTATGCGTTGTCCCACATACTTATTAAGTTTATGTTAATCACTTTTCAATGGTAGCAGTACTTAGGTTTGTAAACGTTGGCTTCTGCAATCGCAATTTGATGCAATTATCTCCTCGATCTTATTTGGATGTTTGCATCTTCCACCTACTTTTTAAAAATTTAAATGGAGCTACTTTTCGATTTACATCGCTCCAGAATCGCTTTCGATGTAAGCATCCGCTCCAGAATTTTCAATTTTCGAACTGCACTTCCTGGATACAGAAATTTATTACGCTAACCACCTGTCTAAACGATGTTATTATTTAATAAAAAAAGTAACTGTTGGTGTTATTTTCAACCGATTAAGTCCGAACACTTAGGTAATTCACTACTAGCTCTTTATTTGAAACAATAGAGAGTTTTTTGTATATCGTTTTTTATCGTCCGATATTTTTTCTTTCTAGCGCGCATGCGCATAGGAAACATTATTGCTGATACGCATGCGCAATTTCCTATGAGCATGCGCGATAGGGAGAAAAAACCGGACGATAAAAACGTTATTCAAAACTCTCTAATATCGAAAGTTCATACTATATTTCCGTGCTTTGCAATTTGCATTAAAAAAACTAACCTCATTTTATCTCCCTGTGATTAAGGGACTAACCTCAAATGGTTTGATGAGGGACAGAAAATTGATACTAAATGGAGTGGTATTTCCTCCATCCCCATTTCCGATAAGGGAAACATGTCTTTAGCCTTCCGTTAAAATTGTAGTTCCGCTGTTTCTGCACGCCGTTAAGTTTCGCATTCAGTCATGGGCAGAGAAGTTCCCTAAAAGCCGGCTCAGACGAGAGTACGAGACAAGCGAGTCGTTCTCGCGAACCGATTATGAACAGGCTTGTCTCGGTGTGGACAGAACCCGCAGAGTGAGTCAACTAGAGTCGGTTTTTCCGTACTTCAACGGGATTTTTCGCGTATGCCATTTTCAATCGTCACTCACAGTGAGAGATAAGGTGGTTGTTTCTCAAAATCGGTCGGACGCATGCGGAGCGAGAACTACTCTTTCTCCTCGTCTGGACGCAACTTAAACATGGCACCCAGAAGAGTTCACTCTTCCTTAAGTCCTTCTCGAGCCCAGCTAAAAGATATTCCTCTCTTAAGATTTATCGGGACCATCTTTATCATAGACACTGCTCGATATGGTTATTGCTTGTCGAGTTTCGAACCGAGCAATCTTGGTTCGTAAAACATGCTATGCGCCACGGTATTCTAGCCCTAAAAAGAAAAAGAACGTGAAAGAAAAATTGATAGCTATAGAACTTATATAAAGTAATTCTTGATTAATAAATCAATTATAATCACAATCTATTTATTGCTGATTACAAATTCTGCATTTAAATGCTTTAAAGAAACATTCGTTGTAATGCTTTTTTATTTAAAGATGCTACATAACTTTGGCTCAAGCCTTGGGCATGAGTATGGGAGGAGCCCTGGCTGGCCCTGCTGGAACTGGCAAACTGAAACCACAAAAGACATGGAAAAGCCTTAGGAAAATATGTTGTTGTATTCAATTGCTCGGATCAAATGGATTTCAGAGGTTTAGGTCGAATTTATAAGGGTATGCATTACAAATTGCAATATTAGTTAAATTATATATTGTCTTTTTTTATTTAATTGGTATGTTTTATATATATTTATAATTTAATTGCCATGATATGTTGTTGAAAAACATTTTTGTTTCGTTATAATATGCAAAATTTGCACTGTACAAAATAGAAGACTCTATCTTAAGTTGGCAACAATATATTTTACTAGATGTTTTGCCATATTGCTGAAACATCAAAAATTCCGGCCGTAAGAATTCTTTATTTTCAACATTTTAAAGTACCTAACCTAAATTATAATAATTAATTGCAAAATTATATGTGGATAAAAATAAATATTTCTGTAACATTTTAGAGTTTGTTTAGGTTGAAAAATAAAGAAATAATTTTAAATGTTCTTTCTTTTCTAAAAAATTGTAATGTTAAAATCTTTCCAATTATTATCAGGTCATCTCAATATAGAGAAGATTTCTTGTAGTAGTACCAATTACGAAATTTTTAATTTTTTGAAGTAGAAGAGGTATAATTTATTTTTAAATGTGTTCAAGCCTACGATGGGCTTTTTATAACTCTGATTGTATTTGGTTGCTTATTTTACCAGATATCATTTTACTGTATCAAAAGTTAGGTTTAAAAATCAATGTTTTTCATGAGTTAATAAGTTATTTTTATCTTATTAAGGGACCAATATTTATTGCAATACGCGATGATAGATTTAATAAGGCTTTGTAAAGATTAGTATAAAATTAATGGTAATAAATTTTAATTTAAACTGCATTCGCAATCAAAGATAGTATGTATTCGCCACAAATTGCTTACTGTTTATTTTATGTTTATTATGATTTAAAAAAACTGTACCCAAATACTTACAAATACTTTCAAACGTGCATTATTTATGCTAGATATCCTTTTTTTCATATTAACTATTAAACCAATACTTTTAGCTGCGACTAATATAATAGCTTATTTTATCTGATTTTATCTTTTATCTATTTATTTTTATCTGATAATTATTGTAATATAATCAGTACATACCAGAAAAATAAGGATGTTTATAAGTGATGCTATTAATAAATGGAGCATGTGAATTTTTGCCAGGTCTTGCCCAGTCTGGCTCCTGGGGCTGTTTTGACGAATTCAAACAGGATTGAATTACCTGTACTGTCAGTAGCTGCGCAGCAAATTTCTATTGTGTTATCTGCTAGGAAAGAAAAGCTGGAAGAGTTCGTCTTCTCTGATGGTGATATTCTTGGTCTGAACCCTGAATTTGGATTATTCATCACAATGGTATTGTTCAGTTTTAATTAAATTCAAATAACTTGTTATCAATCGTTATTGTAGACATATAGATAGTTTCAAATTATTTTGATTTTTTATTGTAGTACATAGTATAACTTTTTGTTACAAATAAATGTTTATTACCTCTGTAACTTGAATTTTTATTCATTTTACCTCTCTAACTCAAAATAAGTTAGAAAGAATCTAAACCTCTACAAGGCGAATATTTCCTTACAAAATCGGCGTAAGTCGAAATCCTCCATAAGTCGAAAACTCTATAATTCGAATTATTTGGCGTCTCCCTTGAAGTTCGACTTACAGAGGTTCTACTGTATTATGTATTTAAAATAATCAATAATAAGTTTATATATTGTTATTATTCTTAATTTTTTTTTATCTAATTAAGCGGATACATATAAATCTGAATTAATGAAAAATATTTTTGGTATGTTAAAGCACACTAGAAGCATTTTCTATGTAGGTATGTATGAGCGCTTATGATGTTTGATAGGCGCAGAGAAAAAAAGTAAAGAAATTATATAAACATCTTTTTCTTGTTTTGTCTTTTTTGCACTTATTTACACAAGTTTTCTTTACAACAGTTGCTTGAACATAGTCCAATGCCAGCCGCACATATCCATAATCGTCAATACGAAGATTGGCACATATTTTCGAAGATATCTTTTTTAATTTTCGCATAGTTAAATCCGTTGACCAAAATATTTCAAGCAATGTCAGAAACAAGAATTTTGTATACCAAGTATTATAGATGTTCTCCATCCAGATATCATGGTCGCCAATAGAAATATCTTCGCACCAATTTATCTCACCCCCAAAACAGAGAGAATCAAGTATTTGTAATAATTACAGATTTGTTACAAAATTTACGTAATTAATGATGGGAAGCGAAAATCACTTACCATTTTTTAAAAATTTTTTTTTAATCGCGTGCGTGTAAGTAAGAAATTTCGAAATTTTGCAATAATTTTTAATTGAAATATGGAAGAGAAATTTCTGTACTTTTTATTATTGAATAACACATTAAAAATCACAAGCATAAATAGAGATATGTTTTTATCATACCGTAGAATCCAGGCTATGCAGGAAGACAAGAATTGCCTGAAAATCTAAAAAAGTTATGTTCCGAAGTGTTGCAATGATGGTTCCTGACAGACAGGTTTGTAGTTATTAAATGGTTATCTTTAATTAAAGTTAGATTTAAGTCAAATTCATTAAAATTGCTTGAAAATTCTAGCATTATAAAGGAAAACGAAGATAAATAAAATTTTCCTAAGTTAAACAAAATTCAATTATTTTAGTTTTACGTGCGTTTCCATTGGCATCGCGACGTTAACTTCGACAAAACAGATTAGCGATCGAGCCATCGATCGATTAGTCGAGTATGATTGGCAGTATACTTTATCAGTTTGCTCTTAGTTCCTTTGGTGGTTAACTGTCGATTTTTTAAACTAAGAGAACTTGATTTGGAACGAACAAGCGAATTCGAACCCAAAACTCTGGTGCCTTTGCCGGAATGGTGCACGATGAATTCGCAGGCCAGATTGACCGGATTTTTAAATTGTCTTTTGATTTCACTACTTGCTGCGAAGAATTCCTCGGCAATAAGAAATCTTCGGAATTATTTTGAAATGGATCCCTAACTGATTCGTAACTTGCTACGAAGTTGTCATCAGCAAGAGAATATTTTTAGAATTCTTAGTAATAAATTTTAAGTAGTTAAAAAATCGCATGTTGTTCTTCAGGCTGTTAAATTTTAATGCATTCATTCACATTTCTAGGTTATTTTGCGTTAAATTTCCGCGTCACACTTCCAATTTCCTAACGTGTATTTGTTCATATCATATGTGTATTTTCATAAATGTATTTACCCATCATATGTATATTTGATCCTTGGAGTTGAAAACTCAAGGTATTTAATTTTTCGAATATGTCGACCAAATAGTTCAATTTCATCACAAATAAACCATCTCGAAAATTCTCGACTTTCAATCGGTTTTCCTGTTCTAGAAAAATGGGGATTTCGTTTCTTAATTCATAAACACGTTGCAAAAATTTCCTAACCATCTCTCCCTCGGAATAAAATAATAGGTTGGCTGAAAAGTTCGTAGGCTGACACATAGATGGCGCTATTAGTATTAAATCCATATGATGTTTTAGTTAGCCCTAACCTTCAAAAGCCACGTGTATAAATTTGACAGCTGTTGCACTATTAGTATGTGAGTTTTAGCTTTTTTTAGTGAAGCAACTTTTGTTAGTTTGAAAAATGGATAAAAAGGAATTTCATGTGTTAATAAAACATTGCTTTTTTGGCGAAAAAAAAAATACTATTGAAGCCAAGGCTTGGCTTGATAAACATTATTCGGACTTTGCACCAGGAAAATCAGCCGCAGAGAAGTGGTTTGCTAAATTTAAACGAGGCGAAATGAGCACCGAGGATGATGCACGCATATGTTAGCAACGCTGAATGTATTGCACTCGTATTTTGCCGAGTGCAGTTATCTTTATATAAATTACTATGGTTATTGCCGTCGTTATCACATTATTCATACCAGGACTCAATTCTTTGAAGCCAGAGCTTCTCAGTGGATTATGCAATACTTCCATACACATTGTACAGATTGTTGTTTCACACTGTACAGATTTCTTTGTTTATATAGTTTTGTGGTGTTTTAATTTTAAAACTAATAATATCCTATGATAATACTCAGACTGAAACAGATTTCTTTGCTACTTACAGCCTGCCTTGCTTTGTCCAATAATGGGAACGTAAGACTGAGGGCGATTCTGGTTTTTGTCATTGCCGTTGATCGGTATTGCCAAATATCAATACATTTACTTGGAATTTGTAATTTTGGTCTTAGTGTAGCTTTATAGTGTTAAAATATTCAAAATATATTACTAATGTAGGTGGGGGAGGATGAAAATTATGATTGAAAATTGGGGTGCAAATACTGAAATTAAAGAAACGCTGGCTTAAAGTGATCAGATACTTTTTGTCTTTGTTTAGTGAAATTTTATGTGGTATTTAATAAGGCTATTTCTTAAATTTTTTTTAATTGTTATTCTGGTAATTTTAAAGTGCAAAGTAAAATTACATTTTATAGACATATTTTTTCAGCTATTTATAATAGAATTTTTTTTTTTTTTTTTTTTTTTTGTCGATTCATAAATTAATTGTTATAAGTTTTTTCTTTCTATCTTTTATTGACATTTGTATGACTTTGTAATAATATAAGTAACTAGTTCAAATGTAATTAATGGATTAAGTTTGCAATTTACTTATTTTAGATCATTATGCGAGTAAAACTCGCTAGCTGTGGTTTCCAAGAAAATAGTATTTTGGCTCGAAAATTTTTTGTGCTATATAAATTATGTGAAGAGCAGTTGACTAAACAGGTTTGTTAATTTTTCATTAACTATTAACTTTTAATTTTAAATTATTAAAAAGTAAGTAATCTTTAGGATTATAGAAATATATTTTTTTATTTAATACTGTTTTAGAAAACTTTTAGTAATTAAAGTTATACTGCAATTAATTTTAGGTACATTATGATTTTGGTTTGAGAAACATTTTGTCAGTTCTACGAACTCTAGGGGCACAAAGCGTTCAAGACCTGAAGAAAGTGAATCGTCTATTGTTATGAGTGTTCTTAGTTCTATGAATATTTCAAAATTGGTGAGTAAATATTTTTGCACTAATTTACAAAGCTACTATTGCACTTATTATCGCATTACTTTTTATTGCACTATTTATTTATTACTAACAAAATTTTATTCTTAGTACTAGTTTGATTCCTACATAAAATAAAATTGCATTTTAAGTTGGTTTTTATTTATTACTATTTTGTATTGTTAATTGCAAATTATGTTAAAGCGTATTTTGTAAATTTTTTCTTAATAAAATATAAATTAAGATTTTTAAGTCTCATACTATATATCTATGTATATATCTGTTTTAAGTTAAGATATTCGCAATGATGTCATTTGCTGTTAAATGTACTTTGTAAAAGTAATATTTAAAGTAGTTTTATTTAACTATTGAAATTTTCTTTAATAGTTTTTTAAATTTAAAAAAAAAATCGAATTAAGTAAAAAACGTTGTTCAAGCAACTGTTTTTAATAGTTCATATGCTCGTATGTGTTATGATATCACAACATTAAAACTTAATTAATTAAAATCATTAACAAGCACATATTGCTCTTTAAAAACGCAACTTTTATAATTATTTTGTTTTTTAAATAAGGTTTTATCTGTAATTTTTTTAAAATAAATATCTTAGTAGACCTAGTACTTTAAAAATCAATCTCTTTGAATATATATATATATATATATAGCTTCTCAACTTTAATTTCCTAACAGAATGCAGCAAATCTACTTATACATTTTCAAAATACAAATGAAAAATTTACATTTTAGAAATATAAATGGAAAATGTACGTTTGAATAACATTAAATAATTTATTTTTCTACAACTCTGCAAATTTTTTTCATTTTGTTAATCATTGCAAATTATTGTTGTAGGTGGATGAAGATGAACCATTGTTTGAAAGTCTTATCAATGATCTTTTTCCTGGCATTACCAAAGAAGCTGTGGAGTATGATGATTTGCAGATTGCCATTGCTAATCAAGTTAAAGTAGCTAACTTGATCAATCACCCACAATGGAACTTGAAAGTTATTCAAGTATGCATTAATTAGAGTTCAAATAATTTTGTTTTTAGATATTTTAAATTATTTTTTTTTATCTGTATACGTATATTTTCATTCTCAATCCTTACACTTCAAATTCCTTTTGAATCTGATATATTAAGGGCGTTTAAATGAAAGTTTATTATATAAAGTAAAATAAATTGTTTTCATAGAATAGGGTTTTAGAAATTATCAATAATTTAAAAAAAGGGACAAATATCGTAGGAAAATAAAGTTTAAAAAGGACACACACACACAAAAAAAAGAAGGTTTTACGTATGTTTTTGAAAATTTATAGTTTCAGATTTTTTAATTTAAAAAAATCAGTATTAAATTTTCATTTAGTGGTAATACCTAAATGTATAAAACCGATTAAACTCCATTTTATAAAAACATTACTTAAATGTATTAGAATAGAATGGTTTTTATTTTTTTTGCAATTGAAAAAAAAAAAATCCAGGAAAACATTGTGATAGGATTTTACTTTTTTTTTAGTAGAAAAATAGGAGCATGATGCACAAGGCGATTTTATTTTTTAACAAGAATAATATATAAACTTGCAGATAAAGGATTTGGTTCATATAATACAATTTAATTTCCACAATTTAAAATTATACCGTTTTGGTCATAATGCTAAAGTAAATATACCTCCTTTAAAAAATAACAAATCTCATTCTCACTTAAAAAGCCTTTTCATTTTATGTTTACAAATGTTCTTTTCTAGAATTTTTAGAGAAATTTTTCTAGGATTTTTACAAATGTTCTTTTCTAGAATCTAGAAATTTTTTTTTTTTCTAAAAGATGGGAATGATTTCGTATCAAATAACATATTTCTGTGTCAAAATAAAAAATGTTGCATTCCTTTTTTTTTTTTTTTTTTTTAAGAAGTAATTTCTTTTTGTATTTACATGTGTATGCAAATGCAATTAATTCCTCTAGTTATATGAAACTCAAATGGTTCGACATGGAATGATGGCCCTTGGGCCCAGTGGCGCTGGCAAAAACCTGCTGCATAAGAATTCTCATGAGGGCCATGAGTGACTGCGGTGCTCCCCACAAAGAAATGAGAATGAACCCAAAAGCTATCACTGCGTCCCAGATGTTTGGACGTCTGGATGTTGCAACCAATGATTGGACTGATGGTATATTTTCTACTTTGTGGAGAAGGACACTTAAGACTAAGAAAGGTAACCACATAATTATATCAAATATTTGCAATTAAAATAATAATTTCATTAGACAACAAAATGCAAAATAGGTTTACTGAATCATAATGCTTAATTAGGCGCTCTTTAATCTTGCATGCTAGGACCATACTCATACTCACACCGGATTAGCGTACTATATCGAGCTTCAATATAGTACTAACTGAGCTTCGAGAACAGTTAACTGTATATTACACTGTATGTAGGCAGTTGTATTATTGTACAAACATGATTTGTAACTAGGGATTGCAATATCGGACCAAAAGTTCAATACCAGTATTCGGTATTTTTTTTTTTCTTAATATCGGGATACCGGTTTTCATAACGGTAGTAGAAATGTCAATGGTGTTGTCATTTTACTTATAATTTCATCCAAATTATTTTTTTTTTTTCAAAATTATCTAAAATCCCTGATGGCTTGGGCTTAGAACTGAGCTTAAGTTTGTATATTCATCTCAATTAGATTCTTTCCTCTTTAACAAATTTGTATCATGTTTCGTTTTTAAATGTGTATGGAGTCCGCTTGTACTTCATTCACTTTAATAACTCTAGAACAGTTTTTTACATTGTGCCACCCTATTTTTTTCATCATATAAATAATGAAACCAAACCGAAATATTATCAACTGATTTTTTATGTTCTTTAAAGTTATTCTTATTCATTATTATGAGGGTATTATTTATGAGTGTATATGTAATAAATCTGAAAAATATTTTGATTTCTATACAAATACAATGCGAATAACAAACTCACCAATTTAAAAAAATATCGAAATATTACACACTTTCTTCACAACTACAACCTTGTTTTCACAGATCAGAATTCTGAATAAGAATTCACAGATAAGAATAAGAATTTCACGAATTTTTTTTCACAGATAAGAATAAGAATTTTCACAGATAAGAATTCTAAATTTCTAGTAAAATACCGAAAAAACCGGTATTTAAACTTGTGAATACCGCTATTACAAAATTGTACAAATGGCTCAAAATACCGGTATTCGGTATATACCGGTATTGCAATCCCTATTTGTAACCCTTTAAAAACTGGAATGGAAACTGACAATTACAATAAACACTGGGTGAAAATTCGAGCAACGTTTTACCCCGATTTGCCGATCAAGATCAACAAACGTAAATCTTAGAATCCACAATGGTAATAGAGCACCTACTATATATGGTTTTTGAAGCAGCATTTTCACATAAAATTGCAACAATATTCAACGTAAAACATTATGAATTTTTGCTAACCGGCTTTACATTTTGTTTATTGAGAATACATTTTTTCCCCCCTCTGTATTGAATTTGTATTGTTTAATTGAGATAAAAAGTTTGTAATGTGATCTTTTATGAAATATGACGTCACTGCAAAAGTTATTTTTTATTGGCCCATATATGATTATTATTATACAATTATCGTAATTTTCTACCTATAATGCACGGATGATTTCATTCTGTATACGGCATACCTTGTACTAATATATACTATATTTTATGCAAGTGATTAAGAAAAGTGGGTTAATTAATTAAGTGTAAAGATGTGTAATTAGTGGTTTAATTAGCATAACATTCTTCAGATTCTAAAATATTGATTACTAACATATTGTACATTGAAACGTTAGAAATCAATTTTATTTATTTCTTACTTTTTCTGGCTCTTTTTCAATCCACTCTTACATTGTGGATATAATGCACGGCCTTATTTTCTACTTATTTCTTCCTCAAAATAAAATTTCATGTATAATTTTCCGAAAAAGCATTCTTACACGTCGCTTTTTTAGGAACAAATTTTTCTGATACCTCAGAAAAAACAACAACCTTAAAATCTTAAAAATCTGTGGAGGGCCAGAATGGCCGAGTTTGGTGGTTCGGAATCCACTCTGTAGGTCCCGGTCCTAATAGGATCGTAGAGCGTTACGGGGCCACAGGTTTCGGGTTCGAGTTCCTGCGGTGCCATGGATGTTTGTAGTGATTCGGAATCCACTTTAAACTGTAGGTCCCGGTCTAATAGGATCACAGAGCGTTGCGGGGGCATTGTTACTCCGCGTCCGTGGCTTATCTACAAGTTACACGCGCCCCCTGGGTAATGCAAAGTGAGTAACGTCTGTGCAGCGTTTGCCTTAAGGCATTCAAGACCATGCTGTCTAAGTGTTTGCCAGCTGCATTAAAAAAAAAAAACTACGGAAGTTTATTCGCGCCGAAAATTCTGTTTTTCAAGAGCATATATTGCCCATTGTAGATGCCCGATTACGATAAAATTGGGATGTATGAAATTCAATATCTTGGGATACCATGGAATAAAAATGAGGTAAAATCATATATCATCATTGATTATTTCTTGGTTGCATTCTTCAGTTAAAAGTAAATACCGATTATTAACTGTTATTTTAAAATTATTCATGAAGAAGTGACTGGGAGATAATTAAAAGAAATGCAAAGAATTCTTCTTTTGGATAACATTTTGTTAGGAATGCAAAAATAAGTAAATAAAATAAATAAATTTGTGTATTGTCATCCAGCAGATATAACATTTGTAGAACTTTGCAGCAATCTACTTTCTTATAAGATACCATTCAATTGATGTATTTTTCGAAAATAAACAGATTTTAATAAATATATATATATGAAACACAATGAGATTTAGTGCTTATTTTTGTCTACAATTTTTGTTTGCAAAATAAATTTCAATTATATTCTTCTTTTCAACAGATGAACATGTTTGGCTAATCTTGGATGGACCCGTTGATGCAATCTGGATTGAAAACCTCAATTCAGTACTGGATGACAATAAAACATTAACTTTAGCTAATGGAGACCGTATTCCTATGTCACCTACTTGCAAGATTATCTTTGAGCCTCATAATATTGATAATGCATCTCCGGCAACAGTGTCAAGAAACGGAATGGTTTATATGAGCTCTTCTGGATTACATTGGGAGCCTATATTAGAAGTTAGTAAAAATTTCATCCGATGCAAGTTACAATATTTTTTTTAAATATAATCATCATCATGATTGACGCAACAGCTCCATGGTGGGCCAAGGCCGTTTGCCTACTAGCAGATTTCGAGACAGGAGATTTTTTTTTCCTTTTACGGGTAGGGTTGTCAGCCCTACGCCCAACGCTCTACAGCCTTGTTAGACTGGGACCTACAGTTTAAAGTGGATTCCGAGCACTACAAACATCCATGGCACCGCCGGAACTTTGAACCCGAAACCTGTGGTACCGAGTGATAGAGTGCTAGCCACTCGGCTATTCAGGCCCTTTTAAATAGCCTCCTAAAATGGAATGCGGCCTAATAGCCAATTGGCTAGCGCTCTGGTCTTTGGTACCACAGGCTTCAGGTTCAAATCCTCGCGGTGGCATGAATGTTTAGAGTGGTTCGAATCCACGTTAAACTGTAGATCCCGATCTATTTAACCTAAAGTGTGCACAAGATGACCGTAGAACGACGAACCAAACCAAACCTAAAATGAAATATACAATTGTAAGAATTATAACATATAATTGCAAATTAAATATCTTAGAAGTAACAGTATGAATTTTACTTCAATTAAATCTTTTAATTTTACACTGTTATATGAATTTTTTAATATATCAAGACAGTCTGATTTCATTCTAAAGTGTTGAAATTTAAGTTGTTAAATTTGTAATTTTTGATCACTTCTTTACAATCTGGAAATTAATTAATACTTTATGGCATTTCATTGGCTTAATAATAGCTTGCAATCTGTGAGGCATGCATTTCTTAAGATGTTTTATGATTCTGAATGAAATTATCGTCCACTCTTATCTTACATTTTCTTAAAACCTTTTTTTAATAATTTATGAACATACATTTTTAATCACATTTAAGGTTAGAGATTAATTTGGAATATGTAGGTACTCTGCAGCAATGATACAGAATATATTGTTTCAAATCATTATTCTGTTGGAAGATGTGACTAGATTTTATTCTTATTTTACTGAGAATTTTTCTCAAATCTTAAAAATATCGAAGTAGACCAATTTGTACATAAGGCCTTCATTAATTCTCCTACTCGCCCAAATGTCATACAGCATTAAACCAAGACAGATTTACTGCTTGGCTTAATTGCATTTATGTTATCTTTAGCACCGAGTTCTTTTCCAACTTCTTTCCAAACTTTGTAACAGGTGGACTGAAAAGTTCGTAGGCTGATACATAGATGGCACAACTAGTATTAAATCCATATGATTTTTAGTTAGCCCTAACCTTCAAAAGACACGTGTATAAATTTGACAGCTGTTGCACTATTAGTCTGTGAGTTATAGCATTTTTAATGAAGTTATAGCATTTTTAGTGTTCATCACGTGCAGTCCACTCTGCTGACTGTCGATTGGACACCGGTGTGAAAATGATGGAGCCATGTTTCATCCATTGTCACATATCGACGCAAAAATTCGGGTTTATTACGATTGAACAGCTCCAAACACTGCTTAGAATCATCAATTCTTGTTGTTTTTGGTCGATTGTGAGCTCTGCGCGGCATCCACTTTGAACAGAGCTTTCGCATATCCAAATATTCATTCACGATATGCTCAACACGTTTCTTTGATATCTTTAGGGTCTCAGCTATCTCAATCAACTTCACTTTACGGTTATCAGAAATTATTTTGTGGACTTTTTGTTATGTTTTCGTCGGTAACAGCCTCTTTGGGGCGTCCATTGCGTGCATCGTCCTCGGTGCTCATTTCGCCTTGTTTAAATCTAGCAAACCACTTCTCTATGATTGATTTTCCTCCTGCAGCGAATAATGTTGGTTGATTTTCCTGCTGCAAAGTGCTTCAATAATGTTTATTTTTCTTTGGCTTCAATAGTATTTTTTCGCCAAAAGCGATGCGTTATTAAACATACGAAATTCCTTTTTATCCATTTTTTCAAACTAACAAAAGTTGCTTCACTAAATATGCTATAACTCACATACTAATAGTGCAACAGCTGTAAATTTATACACGTGTCTTTTGAAGGTTAGGCCTAACTAAAAATCATATGGATTTAATACTAGTAGCGCCATCTATGTGTCAGCCTACGAACATGTCAGCCCAACTGTTATCATCTCGAAAGAGTTAAATACGAATTTTTACGAATACAATACGAATTTTTTTAGCAAAGGAATTATTTCTTTTTACTAATGAGAAGCTTACATATTCTATTACGATCATGAAATTCTGTTTATCAAAGTACAAATCTCAACTGAGAAAATTCCTATAAAGTCTATAAAGAAAAGCAGAATTTTGTAATATTTGAGAAATGCATGCAGAACTTTATTACTAATGTATCTCACCAATCCCTATAAGAATGTATAAATTATGCATACACTTTTGCTTTTATATTGTCAGCGATTATTATTTTATGCATTTTCTTTAATTACTAGATAGTTTATTACATTGTACCAAAAAAAAAAGTATGAAAAGGACATGTAACCAATTTTTTTTTTAATGTTAAAAAAATATGAAGGTATATTTTGTGGTTTTGAATAGAATTATTGATAATTTCTCTGTTAAATCATTTCGAGCTTGTGTTTTTGATTACAATTGCATATATAATTATATCTGTTACGATTTATAATGGTATGCATTGTTTATATTATTTATATTGGTTCGTAATTATGTGCAATGTATGTAGTGTACAAAGTTTCACCCATTGTTTATAAAATTAGTGAAAATTATGATAATTTTAGTGATTTAAATTTTTTTAATTTTTAAAAATTTCATTTTTTTTAATAACTGAAATTTTTATAAATATGTGAGTAAACAAAATACATAACATTTAAATTTTTACTACATTAGTATATGCCATATCTTCACACAGGAAATATCAAATATATGAAATTTGTTAAATTAAAGTAATTTAAAATAATTAATTTTTTATTTTATTAAAATTTTTTTATTAATAAGTGTTCGTTATTAAACTGTGTTTAAAAGATATATATATATATTATGCAAATAATAATAATATAAACCTTTTTTTTACTGTTTTCTAATTAATATATTATTAATAGGGCTGGCTTAGTTTGCGCTCACCTATTGAAGCAACTATTTTAAGAGGTCTCTTTGGAAAAGTGTTTCAAGCTCTGGTTCAATATGCACTTGTATCCCCTCATTCCTAAAATGGAATTGCTTGAGTGCAATTATATAAAACAAGTACGTTATTTTGTTTTATTATTTTGATATGAATTTTTAAACATTGCTTTAAGTTATTTTTAGGTTTAATTATTAATTTAATTTAGAATACATTTTATAAATCAAATTTCTGGACTACATTTTCATAACAATGCCTTAATATGAAAACAAACTAAGTAATAGGTTATTGATTATTTAAAATCACTTTCAAATGGGATAGAGGGTGGATATTTTGGTCAAATAATTAATGAATCTAATCTGTTTCAGCCATTCATGTGGTGTCTAGGTAGCTTAAAACGACTGTACTCTACCCGATAAAATGTCTTGCTACATCTTCTAACGGTAAATTCGGGGTATGAATTCGTATTTCAGAAAGTCTGAGAAATATGACGAATATTTAATTATAAAGTTGTAGAATTTAATCGATTTAATAAGAAAAGAAATTTTGTGCTCATAGATATGATAAAAAAATTGTTTGTACAACTCAAAATATCCTCATAATAAAAAGAATTAATACGAAATACGGCGAAAAATATTTTTTATTATTATTATGTGAATAATTCTTCATCCAACAATATAAATAAATTCTATACTCGGCGTGTAATCACTACATCAATGAAAAGCTAATATCACTATTGTACGGATAAATTGCTGTTGGTGCAATGCACATTTGTAGTGTGTCTGAAAACGCATACATCAACAGATAAAGTTCAGACGCCAATGATATGACAACGAAGATCTAGGAAGATTGAAGGTTGTGTAGCTTATACTTGAAATATAATTCCCAACAAAGAAATCAACGGGAGGGAATTCTGGAGATTGCAGAGGCCATTCAGTAGAGCCATCATAGCCGATAATATCTCCAACGTATTCCATAAATTAATTTTATAATAACAGACATGTGCCTGGATATAAAAACAAATGAAAAATGAAGTTGTACTCGGACTATTTGCTAAACATTATTTGCTATATAAAATTTATAGACAGTTATTAACATATATGTTTCTTCCCTCTGTTTTTACTAAATCAAAACTTTAAAGTCATATTCACATATGGTTGTATTTTGATTTGATAAAGTTTCTTCTGCAAATGCTGAAAACAATTTCTCGTTTCAATTTTGGAGAAAATTTACATTTTGCAAAAGACCATAAGTCTGGCATCTGTTTCAGATATTCTGAGCTGTATAGGTGGTTATTTATTGTATCTGTGTACAATATATGTCTTCTCGATGATGCTATACAATTTTGTAACTAAATGTTTGGTCTTATCTTCTGTAGCATCAAAACATGAATTCTACGTCCTAAAATTTCACCTAGAAAAAAAAAAAGACTATGTACTTTATTATACAATGAAAAGCTTTTTGCTTTTTACCTTGACAACATATTCATGACTGTAGTTATCTGGAATCATCAGTTATTTGAGCTTCAGTAAACGTATGTTTTTATCCTGTGTGTATATATCACAACACACAACATATCAGTACAAAAATCAAAAGAGAACTGACAAGGAGTAAACTGGCCCAAGGAAATCCACTGTGAAACAAGTTGCCCAGGAAATCAGTAAAACGCAAAAGAAATTATTAATTTAATAGAATACTTATAAAACTTCCAAAAAATTATGAAACCCCAAAGAAATTCATTATTCATCCTAAGTATAGCTTTTATTAAAGAATACGTATGCGCAGGATATTTTAAACATAGTTATATTTTCTCGCTAGAGACTGGATCCAAGTCTAGACATATCTAGTGATGATCTCAGTTCTTATGATTTTTTTTTTTTTTTTTTTTTTAATGCTTGCATGCAGAACTCTATGTTTGCAACTAGGTAACGTCTTAACAAAATATTTAAGTAATTTTTTCATATGATTAAGTTACAGACAAGTCAAATTATTATTATTTTTTTTTTATTTCTGTTTAAAAAGTTTGGCTAATTTGAGAGTTTTCCAAATTATTTAAGATTTGCATTGTTTTCTTTTTATTTATATGATTTCGTATGAATTCATATGCATAAAAAAAATTATTATTACTGCGTATTAAAATTAAAAGTAATATTTATTGCAAAGTTAAAACGTTAAAGTTATTTATTGTTTTAAAAAAAAATTTTATAGCAAAGTTAAAAATTATTTATTTGAAAATTTAAAGCAAACATTGAACAAATATTTTTAAACCAAAAATGCTTTCACGTACACTTTTGAAATGGCTTTATATTATAGTTAATAGCGATAACTATAATGATAATAATCATAAAAGTAAAATATGATGATTGGTTTAATTTGAATGAAAGAGTATTGTTATTTAATTCTAATGCATACATAATTTGTTGACATTTTTGTTCTTTTTGTAATGATATAACTTTTCACTGAACCAGGCAATGGATTTACTAGATGGTTTGCTACCAGATGGTGAAATAACTGCTGTGCACTATGAGAGGCTTTTTATATTTGCTATGATGTGGTCTTTTGGAGCACTCTTGGAATTAGAAGACCGCAATAAAATGCAAATATTTTTACAAAACACAAGCCCAAGCTTGATTTGCCCAAAATATCTCCTGCAACCAAAGAGACTATATTCGAGTATCTGGTTGATGCAGAAGGTATTGTTAAGTTTTTAATTTGTCATTTATATATCTGTAATTTAAAAGCTCTTGAATGGTACAGACTTACTTTTATGAAGTAATATTATGCTATAGTAATTTAAACTAAAATAAAAAAAAAATACTTGCAATATAAAAAAAAGTTATGTTCTTTTTTAAAATCCATACAAGATTTTTTTTTTTTTTTTTTCTAGGTAATTGGCTACATTGGTCTAATCGTGTTGAAGAATATGTTTATCCAACTGATAGTATCCCCACATTTTCATCAATTCTTGTTCCGAATGTTGACAATGTTAGGACAAATTTTCTTATTGATACTATTCAGAAACAACAAAAGGTGATAAATTATATAAACTATTTTAAAAGTTTATTCTTATAAAGAATTCTATTCCAGCTTCCATCATGAGAAATTAAAAATTAATTATTAATTTGCACTTAAAGAAGTAATTAAAAATTAATTAAATTGCCAATTTAAATTATTGTAAAGTTTTTTCCTTCCTAAAGCATTGTAGTAGAATAATCAGTAAGCCAATACCGGAAAGATCAACTAAGTATCTTATGGAATAAAGCGAATCATAAATAAACGCAAATCTAAGATTATCAGCAACGAAACTTAAGAGCTGAATTGCAAAAATATTATGGAATATATTTAAGGTTGTTGAAAAAAAAATGTAATAAATTTGGAGTTAATGAATTCATAATAATTTGGAGAAAATTGGGGGAATAATTTTAATAAAGAACTTATTCCATTAATTAAATATGGTGATGGAGTACCTATGGTGTTTAAGTGCATACCATACATTGGAATAAGTAAGTTAATATTTATAAATGGACTATAGATCAATAAATATATTGACACCGAAAGCCTAAATTTGAAAGAATCGGTTGAAAATTTCAGCTTACTGAGATTCAAAGTACTATTACAATAACAATGCTAAACATAATGCCTTAAATATTTGATTGTGGTTGTTTCACAATTGTAATGAAGTCATTAAAAGGCCTCCTACATCATCAGGTTTTAGTTAACATATTTGACCAATTAATGAAAATAGAATTTGGAATCATAATATTTCTTCAAAGCTGCAGCTAAAATCTGAAGTGCAAGAAAATAAAACAGAATAAGGACAAAATTTATTTAATTTTTTTTCGAATTCATACCAATATGATTAAAAGATGTGTCCTGTAAGCTTATGTATATTCAATCAAGTACTGAAAAACTGTTTAACAACCAAATGAAAAGTTTTGATTGAACTTAAATGTTTATATCTTAAGATTTTAGTGAATAATTGTTTTAAAAAGAATTATTATTAAAATGTATTATTGTATTTAAACAAATTTTTCTTAATAAATAACAATCTTATTCTTAATATATAATAATTATTTATGTTCTGCGATTTAGTACTTTATAATTTGATGCATTTATTTATTTGTTTGTTCTTTTGCCACAGTCAGTATTGCTAATTGGAGAACAGGGAACTGCCAAAAACAGTGATGATTAAAGGATACTTAAATTCAGCAGATCCAACAGAATACACATGGAAAAATCTGAGCTTTTCATCTGCTACAACACCAGAAATGTTTCAAGTATGTTAAAAGTCTTATAATTTAACTCGATAAAATGTGTTTAATAAATTATTCACCTATTATACCTCTTGTTATATACTTTTATATAATAGTTTTCTGTTTATTGCCATTAACGAAATTTTTTCCAATGACATTTGTATTAGGACAAATGAGTTCATTATTATTGTATTCATACATCACTTATCTTTTAATGTACATTAACAAAGGTACAATTTTATCAAATATAATATTAATTAGATCTTTTTGCTATATATGTTTGCAATTTAAATTAACATATTATATTGTATTATGGGAGATTTATCTTTATTTAAATTACCATGTAATTAAAAAAATTTAATGTACTGCTTTTTTTTTTTATTTTTTAATAATGTAATAAAAATGTAAGCTTCTCTATTTGATTTCCATTGCAATTAGAATTGTTTGATTACACCTGAGTTAAATAATTTGAATGTATTTTATTTTCGTTATACACTTTGGCATTTCAGAGAGCCGTGGAAAGCATCGTTGAGAAAAGTAGGAACAACATATGGACCTCCCGGCGGTAAGAGAATGACAATATTTATTGATGACATAAACATGCCCGAAATTAATGAATGGGGAGATCAGGTACTTATTATACAGTGTTATAATTTGCATTAAAAATAGTTCATTATAATTTATGTGTTTGTTTATAACTTAACATCAGAATGTTCAGATATTCCATTGAACCAGATCATTCGTTTAAATATATAGTTAAACTGAACATGTTATCGAAGAATTTAGTTTACCTTCTTTTTTCAAAGAGTTCTTAAAATTTATATTTTTTTATGGTATTCTTGTTATATCTTATGTTATATTTATGGTCCTTTACAATGGGAATGACTTTTTTTCATAAGCATGTGAAATATATTTATAATGCCAAATACACATTAACTAAATCAGGTTTCTATTTGTTTTCACTTAACATTCTTACCATAATATAAATGATGTTCACATATGTCGGTAGCATGATATCTTTAAAGGTTTCAGATACTCCAAAATGCTTACTGCTTTTCAGATATTTCTGAATTCCTTATTAACTCGAAATGATAATTAAGAGAAATATGAATAGAATACCACAAAATAAAATGCACTAACCACTTAAGTACAAACTAAATGAAATACGAACTAATGGTATAAGAGAGTGAGAAGGGTCTAAACAGAAACATGGATATAGAAGCTCTGATAGATGTGGCAGATTCTAAAACAACAACATTTGTTACGACGTTTAACAAATTTTACACAGATTGTTTATCTGCAGCAAATAAGCAAAAAGGTGCATAAAAAATTCACCATCTTAAAAATAAAATTTTCTGTGGCAAATCGGCAGACAAAAATTATGTTATGGGAAGTTTAAATTTCACACAAAAGATTGCACATGTATGTTACATCTTTTTTGTATATAGGCTAATATATTGAGCTAAGCTCTTTTCTTTCCACCCTACTGTTCAATACTTTCAGAATTTGAAAACAATGCGTATGAACATAAACATTGCAATAATTTTACTAATTACTTTATTAAAAACTAAACTTACTAAAAACTTACTTTTTACTAAATGCTAAATACTTTAATACTTTTTTACTGCTACTTTTTATTACTAAATTTACAAGTAGTAGACCAACATCTGTTGTAATCATGATAGGCTACACAACCAGAAATACAATATTTCTAGCGGAAGATATCAGTGCTGCATTGCTGCTTCCAAGCTTTCTTTCAATTCCTATTATTAACTCACACACTCTCCCTATATATATCTTGTTCAAATTTTCAATCGTTCATAAAATACTTTTCATGCATCCACTCAAGCTCAAATACAATTTTTTTTTAACTTGTAGTGGTTGACACTGGATGATAATACAGTTTTTTCAAATATTAATTCAGAAATTAAATTTAATTAGTTAATTATATATATTTTTAGATTTAAGTTGCATATATCTACCAATAGATGGCGCCAGATAAACATAAAAAAAAAAAAAAATGAATGAAAATTATTTATAAAGGACTTTTCTGCAATATAGTGAAAAAAAGTAGGAATTGACTTTTAAAAAAAATTTTATATTACTTGCTATCCTTCAAAAAAAAAAAAATCTAATTATCACTAGAAAAAGCAAATTTAATATTTTGCATGGCCATTGTACACACACAAACACACATATATGCACTTGTATTATAAAAATCAAATATGCATTATTTTTTTAGGTCACAAATGAAATAGTACGGCAACTGATGGAAAATAAAGGATTTTACAGTTTGGATAAACCTGGAGATTTCTCTACTGTTGTGGACATACGATTTATAGCTGCCATGATTCAACCAGGTGGAGGTAGAAATGACATTCCAAGCAGGTTAAAAAGGCAGTTTTCAGTTTTTAACTGCACTTTACCGGCTGCAACGTCTATTGATAAAATATTTGGTAAACAATTTTCTTGGATGTTATTAAAACTGTTTTTTATCCGAATTCCTTCTGTTTACTCATTGCATAATATTATAGGTATAATTGGCTGCGGTTATTTCTGCAAGGAAAGATTTTCTGAAGAAATAGTTGAATTTGTTAGTAGTTTTGTCCCAGCCACCAGAATCTTATGGCAAGATACTAAAGTGAGGAACATGCTTTACTAAATTTTCTTTAAAGTACCTTATATTTTGTATGCTTTCTTATATTCATATGCATGTATGTATATTCATATGTAATTTGTATAATATATGATTATGACATATCAGATCAAGATGCTTCCGACCCCAGCGAAATTCCACTATGTTTTTAACCTACGGGATCTTTCTCGCATTTGGGAGGGAATGCTGAAAATAGAAACTGCGGAGTGCTCAAACAAAGAAGATCTATTAGCACTGTGGGAAGCTAACGAGTGTACTAGAGTAATTGCTGACAGGTAAAAATTTTTACTTCACAAATTCTTCATAAAGGTAAAATTTTAGGTGTTTGATATTTTGTGTAAAGCAAAGAAATTACTTCTATTTGTGTATCGGTGAAGTGCACAACACATATCAATCAATAAAATATGAGCAAAAGAAATTTGTTCTTTTAAGTGAAGTCAGATTGATTGAAATAAAAATTAAGAATAAGTGGCTATTATTCATTTATTTGCGCTTATTAACAAATTTTAATAATTAAAAAATTTTAGTCTGTATTTTTTTTTTATACACAAAAATTCTTAGTGTTTCTTTTGAAAAGTTCAATCGAACATTAAATTTTCTTACAATACAGCCATATGTGATTTATTTTATCTTCCATTATATTTATTCAAGTTTGATTGTAAATATGTAAATATTCAAAATATTTTACTATTTTTTTCATGAATGTCTATTTTGAACTAAGTAAAATAAACATTTTAAACGTGGTTGGCATACCCACCCAGATACTAAGGATCTCTGACTCTAGAAAGTGCAACTGGCTAGTATTTAAAAAAAGAGAGAATTTTATTGTATATGTATTTAATGTGCTTTTAAGATCCGTTTAAATTTCAATAATTATTAGTAATTATAACAATTTAATATTGAATTATATATTTATTTATACAATTTAATATAGTTGGAATGATTTTAATGTGATAAACATATATATATCTTTTCAAGTTAGAATATAAGTGAAACTGCAAATTTGGAAAAAAATGTTTTAATGTTACATATTATGGGAATTGTTTTAATGTGTGAAGTTATTCAACTACATCATTTAATGTTATCTTTTAGTCTATCGAAAAAACCGTTATATATTAATTAATTGATTGATATTTAATGTGATTAATTAATTAATTGAAACATATAATTTCATTTATGTACAATAATTGAGTCATGATAGAACAAATCTGGAAAAAAATATTATATTTGTGACAAGTAGTTTTAACAGTGAATAGAAAAATAAGTACTAGTGTGAGTCGAGATGTATATTAGCTAAACCTATTGTTCAATTCCTTCTATTAGCTCACACTCTCCCTATATATATCTTGTTCAAATTTTCAATCATTCATAAAATACTTTTATTCATCTATTGAAGTTCAAATACATTTTTTTTTTGAACTTCTGGTGGATGACACTTGATGTTAATACAGTTATTTCAAATATTAATTCAGTAATTAAATTTAATTAATTAATGTTAGTTTTTAGATTTAAGTATCATATATCAACCAATAGATGACGCCTGATAAACTTAAAAAAATGAATGAAAATTATTATAAAGAATTTTCTGTCATATAGTGAAAAAAAAAAAGTGGGAATTGACTTTAAATTTTTTTATATTACTTGTTTAATTACAATCGCATCCCTTAATTATTTGTTGGAAAACTTTGGGAATTAGATGATGAATTAATTGACTTTTATCATGTTTCACAGATTTACAAATGATGAAGATAAAGAATGGTTTCTTAAAAGATGGACGAAGTTGTTAACAATGAAATTGGCAGTGCATATCTAGAAATTTTACCTGAAGAACCTTATTTCGTCAATTTCATGAGAGACCCACCAGAACCAGAAGATGATGAAGCTGAAGCAACTCTTGAAATGCCGCTTATATATGAACAGGTAATAAGATTTATTTTATGAAATATGTATGGGCATGGTCGGTGTCTAAGAGTACTAAAAAAAAAAAAAGAAAAGCAGGCTGTTCGTTTTCATTACATTTAATGCATATTATCTACAACAATATTTACAATATTCTAACATAAAATTTAATATCATTAGCTATCTGGATTAACATAAAGCATTCATTAACCATTTCCGTTAGCCATCTCCTGCGGACCTTGCTCATCTGTTTTGTCTTCTGCTCATCCTAAATTCTAAGTTCTCCTTAACTGTCATGTGTCGCTACATGTTTATTGGATTAACAGTCAAATAAATCCTATATACATTATATTTTCAAAAAGTGGTAAATTATTATATTACGAATTCATTTAGTATATACACAGTCCAGTCACATTAATGTGACCACCACTTACTTTCGACATCAACGTGAAATAACCAATCAGAAAAGGCAGGTTGGCAGCACATTGCAGTGGAGTGTATATAAAGAATTCCACTTAATACCACACTCCACTTAAAGCCAGAATATACAAGAGTGTATATTCTGGCTTTTGACAGGTGGTCACATTAATGGGACTGGACTGTGTATGTTTTTATTAAGAACTAGAATTTATTGAAGGATTTGAAGCTGTTGGGTTTTTAATTTTCTGAGCTTCTGATCTACTATTACTGCATCACTGTGCCTACAGCTGAAATACATATTGTTATGAGAATGATGTTGTGCCACCAAAATTTTGAATGAGCACCTAGGATGGCATCTTCGAGGTTCGCACTTTCCTTCCTCATTTACTGGACTTCTATTCTAAACTTAATATGCAACTTCCGCAAGCGTACCGAGGTTGAAGTTCTGTGTTTACGCCGGGAATGAAAGCAATAATTTCCCCTCCTATGGTTGAATGTAAGATTATGGAAATTTCACAGAGCCATTGGAGATGTTTGTTTCAAATTGCTGTGAAATTACTGCCAACGTTATTGCATTGAAGTGGAGGGCACATTCAAGAGTAAACATTATCTCATGAGATGAAATTTTTAGGCGTAAATGCTCGCGTTTTGAGAATTGTTTCTTAATTAAATTCTTTTTAAATATATGTACAACTATATTACTAAATTCTAATTTGCATTTTTATTTCTTTAGAATATCATGTTTAGTATGGAATGGCATTCAAATAACTGTTTGTACAACATTTTTGTGATTTCATGTGGCAGAAATGTTGATAAAATTAAACATTATGTTCTGTTATATATGATAAACATTTTTGAATTATTTTTTCTACTTTGTATGTCAATGTATGACTCAATTTCTGTAGTTATGATTAAAACGATTCACTAAATTAATGATTTAAAACGATTCAATAAATGTTACAAAGTTTTTGTTTTAAGGAATAACTATTTAGTCCTTAATATTCCTATATTTAATTTTTTTCCTAGCCTTACATTTTATTTCAGTTTTTTTTTTTTTTTTATTTCCTGTTACTTGCCTCAGATTTTTCGTGTTCCATTATTATAGTTAATTGTAAATTCACGAAACTAAAAAAAAAACAACAAGAAACAAAAAAAACAAAAAAAAAAAAAAAAAAGAAAAAAAGAAAACAACAAGAAGAGAATTTATATTTTAACATTCTTATAAATCAGTATCAATTCTTGGTTTTTAAGCAATAAGGAAATGTTTTTAACTATTTCTTATAAAGAATGTTTTGAAGTTTATTCATTACTTTAAAAAATAAATATCTTCTGGATATTAAAACTATATTAGTTTTTAGTAGTAATAATCATCTTTGTTAAATCTAAAATACACAGTCCAGTCACATTACCACCACCTACTTTCGACGTCAACGTGAAATAGCCAATCACAAAAGGCAGGTGGCAGCATATTGTAGTGGAGTGTATATAAAGAATTACACGTAAATACCACTTAATACCGCACTCCACTTAAAGCCAGAATATACAAGAGTGTATATTCTGGCTTTTGACAGGCGGTCACATTAATGTGACTGGACTGTGTATTTGGAAAAATTTAAGTTAGTTTTTGTTTCATATTGTATTGCATTGTAAGATTTTGTTCTATACATGTATAACTGCTGAGCAATTTGAAAGCACTGGCCATGCTATAACTTTTTAATAAATTACCAGAAAAAGGGTGATAAATTTAGAATTACTGAATTAAATTTTCAAAGGCATTTTATCATAGCAAATGTTGTAAATGTGCTCCATTTTTTTAAAAAACACAATTAAACATGTTATACTGTATTCTTTGTACTTCTAAAGTATGTGTAACATCAATGTGAACTTCATTTCCGATTATTTTGTACAATGCATCATAAGTATACGTACAATTTTTTTTTTTTTACATTGTAAAAAAAGATACAAAATTATAACATAAGGAAAGGGCAGTTATTTGAAGATATTTCTCTTTATAATATTAGCACTATGCCGGTTTAAAGTAATAAAAATTTGTTTGTTGATTCAGATTCCTTCATTTGAAGAATTGGCGGAACGTTTGAGTTACTTCATGCACCAGTATAACGAAGGAAGCCAGAGAATGCAGATGGATCTCGTTTTCTTTAAGGATGCCATGGTGCATTTGGTCAAAGTCAGTACTGTGTTTGAAATGATTTTAAAATATTATAGAAAAGCACGCTAAATGAGTTGAAATAAAATTAATAGAAATTTTTTTAAATTTATTATTAGCGAGTCTATTTTATCCCTTATTTCGCAAATTGAACTTGAATATGTATTGTCAAGCAATGGTTGAACTGACTATTATTATCAATATAATTGGTTATTAGACGATATTTTGAGAATATTAAACCAATAATGACCTCCGGTGATTCATTGGCAGTATTTTTTCTTAAATTTCAATGTAAATGTCAGCCATTTCACTACGAAAATCTAATTTATATTTAGTGTTGACATTAATTTGAAATATGACAAAACTTTCCAAATTTACACTACAGCATATGTGAATGTAGCCCTATTATAACTGGAATTTTGCTTTAACTTCAAACTTCCAATAGCAATCAAGGAATTTTAGAGCTATCAGCTTGATTCCTTCCATACTGTTTTCTTTTAAACTATTTTATTTATTTATGACATTCCATTATTTTATCAAAACGGGAAATATCACTATTTTTCTTGGCAATTCAGGCAGTCCCAATAGAGTTCATACCTGTCTTTTTAGCTCTCAAGTATGGGCGTAACATATATGTACCTTATTTCCCTGTAGGCGCATATATATCTATATATGACAGGGAAAAGAATAGTCAATTAAAACAGGAAAAAGATTTCGAGTCAGACATATTCTGCAAAAGAGAGCCATGAAAATGAGATCCAAATCATGTGATTTGATATTAACATGGTATAAAATAAGTATTAGCAACACGTTTCACATAAAATCTCAACTACTCCCATAGTTAAAATCACGGGGCAAATTAATGTTTATTTAAAACATTTTTGCACTATCCTGGGCCTCATACTAGAATATCATATTTATTCATGACAATAAAAAACTGGGTACTTACGTACTAACGGTACCTTGGCGACAGACTTGGCGTTTTTAAGTGTCGCCAATGGAACCCCTGCAGATTTGGCGGTTTTCCAGTGGCGCCAATACAGTAACCCCTGCAGATTTGGCGTTTTTTAAGTGGTGGCAATCTTAACAGCTGTAGATTTGCTGAGTTTCGACGCCATATTGTTGTGATACGAAAATGCGTATTTGGGATTTGCCAGAAACGGAGCACGATGCAATTTTATTTTTCCAGGAGCGAAATATTTTACCAAAACAATGAAAATGTCCAATTCCCATGACATGAAACTTTATTTTGGTGAACGTAAGTTTTGAAATGCAATTTCAGTCAGTGTGCTCATCGTGTGGGATTCCGAAAAGACAACTGGTTTGAAGGAAGCAGAATTCCATTTCGTACAGCTTTGAGATTCATATACTGCTGGTGCGAGGAATTGACGTCGATTAAATTTTTGTGAAAAGCAACTTGATATATCGGATAAAACTGTTATAGGTTGGAACAATTACATGCGTGAGTTATGTGTCTTGGATATGGTGAATAAACCAAAAAAAAAAAAAGGTAGGTGGACCAAATTGTATTGTGGAAATTGATGAAAGTTTGTTTACTAAACGTAAAAGTCGTTGTGGTCGGCATTTTTAAATCGTTTTGATTTTAAATGAAGTGTTTTATATATTTTATTGTTTTAAATAAAAATATTGTGAAAGCGTTTTTGATTGTTTTTTAAGTCTAGATTGGCGCCACTTAAAAACCGCCAAATCTGTAACGGCGGTTGGCGCGTTTTCACTAATTGTCGCCAAGGTACCGTTATTACAAGGTACCGTTAGTACGTAAGTACCAAAAACTGTTTGTTTAAAAACTTTGTAATGAAATGGTACATTTCTCTATCAAAAAAAAAAAAAAAAACCTTATCATTTGTATATGCTCATTGATTGCTCTTACTATAGATGCAGCAAATAAAAAAAAAAAAAGAAAAGAAGAAAGTGACACCATTATTTGAGAATTAAAATTCGTGGTAAATTTAAAAATAAAAAAATAATTTTCTTTTCAAATTTTATTATTATTAATATTTTTTTTTTTTTTTATTTGTCAAATATTTGGTCCTAAAAATAATTGAATTCACAAAAAACTGTTGAATATAAGATTATTTTATTTTCAATACAAATTTGTTTATAAAAGCTGGTTTTTATTAATTTTTTTGATGACACAATTTTAATTGTCAACATTTATTTATGGATATAAAAATATTCCATAACCTATTAATAAAAGTACTGCACTACAAAATAATAACTATCCTTTCTGTAGATTACTTCTGATAAAAAGAATACAATAAGAATTATATATTTTAAGTGTGCCATCAAAGAACCAACATATTTTATAAAATTAAATTTCATAAAAAGTATTAGATTTTTAAAATGATTGAATATGAATCGAAAATAAGATTCATTTTAAAGGTTAAACTTTTTTATGTCGAAAAGCAAAATCAAACTGTTGCTATATTTAATTAAAGCCCAATAACGAAAATAGTGGTGGTGTTACACAAACACAACAATTTTAAAACAGAATGTTTCTAGATCTTTTAAGAAAAATGCTCTATTTTAATTGCTAGATCTATTTATTCCCTTTAATACTTTCTTCTACTAAACTTAAATGCAAATTATATAAATATCTTTAACTTCTTATTTTTATAATAAGCATAAACTTTATCCTTTGCCTAATGTTCCCATGATAATTAATTAATTTTTTTTTCCACAGATTTCTCGAATTATAAGCACACCTCAAGGAAGTGCTCTACTAGTTGGTGTCGGTGGTTCTGGAAAGCAATCTTTGACTCGCCTAGCAGCTTCCATATACAAACATGAGATTTTTCAGATCACTTTAACACGGTATTGGAAATATGGGCTTTGTGTGAACTATTAGCATAATTTCCCTCTCTGCAATCAACATGCGTGATTTCCAGCAGTGAAATAAAATATAATATAATATTAATCTACAACTGTATATAAACGACAGACGATTTGCGTTTACTGTCATTAATATACTTGTGTCGTTAAAAAATTCCATTTTTGTATGCTTGGTTGATATCGCAAACACATCAAACATTTTTCAAACTTTATGATTATTCAATTCCTTCTATTAGCTCACACTCTCTACATATATCTTGTTCAAATTTTCAATCGTTCACAAAATACTTTTTACTCATCCACTCAAGTTCAAATACATTTTTTTGAACTTGTAGCGGATGACACTTGATGTTAATACAGTTTTTCAAATATTAATTCATTCAGTCAATTTAATTAATTAATTTTAGTTTTTTTACATTTAAGTTGCATGTATCTAATAATAGATGTTGCCAGATGTAAAAGCAAAATTTCAACTTTATTTGTAAAGACTTTTCTGCAATATAATAAAAAAAAAAAGTTGGAATTTACTTTCAAAAAAATTTTTTTTTTTATATTACTTGTTGTTGATATTAAACTGGCATATTATACATTGAAGATGATAGAAATAAAAAAGATAGATACATGAGAAAATTATTGTATAAATAAAAAATAATAATTCCGGAGTTATTCCACAGAATTGTGAACAAGTAAAGATAAATTAATCAAAAAAGTTTCTTTTAAGAACACAAGGATTATTTTGAAATCATTAAAATTATTAGCTCACACTCTCCCTATATATATCTTGTTCAAATTTTCAATTGTTAATAAAATGCTTTTTATACATCCACTCAAGTTCAAATACATTTTTTGAACTTGTAGTGGATGACACTTGATGTTAATACAGTTTTTCAAATATTAATTCATTCAATAAATTTAATTAATTAATTTTAGTTTTTTTTTACATTTAAATTGCATGTATCTAATAATAGATGTTGCCAGATGTAAAAGCAAAATTTCAACTTTATTTGTAAAAGACTTTTCTGCAATATAATAAAAAAAAAAGTTGGAATTTACTTTCAAAAAATTTTTTTTTATATTACTTGTTGTTGATATTAAACTGGCATATTATACATTGAAGATGATAGAAATAAAAAAGATAGATACATGAGAAAATTATTGTATAAATAAAAAAAAATAATTCCGGAGTTATTCCACAGAATTGTGAACAAGTAAAGATAAATTAATCAAAAAAGTTTTTTAAGAATGCAAGGATTATTTTTAAATCATTAAAATTAAACATATAAAACAATTATTCAAAAGCATAAATTTTGTACTATTTGATTTTTAATAGAACAAATTATATCCACATTAAAAAAGCATTCTTTAGTGATGTTTTTGTTTAAAAATAATTAATAACCCTAACAGCTAAATTATTATTATTTTATATTCAATTCCTTCTATTAGCTCACACTCTCCCTATATATATCTTGTTCAAATTTTCAATCGTTAATAAAATGCTTTTTATACATCCACTCAAGTTCAAATACATTTTTTGAACTTGTAGTGGATGACACTGGATGTTAATACAGTTTTTTCAAATATTAATTCATTCATTAACTTTAATTAATTAATTTTAGTTTTTTTTAGATATAAGTTGCATGTATCTACCTATAGATGGCGCCAGATAAACTTAAAAAATGAATGAAGATTATTTATAAAGGACTTTATGCACTGTAGTGAAAAATAGTAGGAATTGACTTTAAAAAATTATATATATATATATATATTACTTGTTTTTAGCTTAATATCTGGTGATTAATAGTCAAGAAATTATTCATTAACCTTTTTCTAAATCGTTGCATATCTTCTTATTTAGTTCGTACAATATTGGCAATTTAGTGGATGATCTAAAGATTTTATATAAAAAGGCTGGCGAAGAAGGAAAAGGAGTTAGTTTTATTTTCACTGACAACGAAATAAAAGAAGAATCATTTTTTGGAATACTTGAATACTATTCTTGGTTCTGGAGAAGTAATTATGAAACATTGTTGTTTAAAAATTATATTTACGCAATATTATAAAAACAATAGTATTAATTAAGTAGTATTAGTACAATAGTTTAACAATAATTAGCTGGGTCGATATACAGGCAACTCATAAAATTATTTAATATTTACTCAATTTGTTTAAGTTTTATTTTAATTAGATGCTTTGCGTGTAATTTAAAAACATATATTACAACAACTGTATTACTATATTGTTAATATATAATTTAGTAACTGTCATTTTCAATTGAATATCTGATTAATGTTCTATATAAACACTTCAATATCATATTTGTACAAAAACTAATTCATAGCCATTTTTCCACAATCTATAACAATTATAAGAATAATTTTAATGCAATAGAGCATATTTCGCCATAATTTGAAAGTTTTTTTTTTTTTTTTTGTTCTAATGCAGCTGGCAAACAGACAGTTTGGTCTTGTATGCCTTAAGGCAAGCGCTGCACAGAAGTTACTCATTTTGCATTAACCAGGGGGCACGTGTAACTTGAAGATAAGCCACGGACGCGGAGTAACAATGCCCCCGCAACGATCCTATTAGCACCGGGACCTACGGTTTAAAGCGATTCCGAACCACTACAAACAAACATCCATGGCACTGCCGGGATTCGAACCCGATACCTGTGGTACCGAGCGCCAGAGCGCTAGCCATTCAGGCCCTATAATTTGAAAGTAGAAATCGAAAGATTTAAGAAGCAGCAAAATTTGAAATAAAAGGAAAATGGAATCGAATTTACTAACAAATTAGTAAAAATACATTTAGAATAACCAACAAAATATTAAAATTGTTTAGTAAAAAAATTCAAAATTTTTTATTCGATTCATCTGTTCTTAAGCGATAACTTTTTGTGAGTACCCTTCATCCTTTTATCATGTATTATTATACTTTTATTTAATTAGCTTTAAATAATTATTGTAGAATAGATGTATACAAAAAAAAATGCATATAAAATGTAAAAATATATATATAAGGAATTGATTCAAAGCAGTAACTTTTCATTACTTATTGTAATAAATTTTTTTTTTCATCTAAAAATTTGTATAATTAGCATGATTGTGCTAAAAAGTTTGTTAGTGTAATTCCCTCCTTTTTTTTCTCATTCTCTCTCTCTCTCTATATATATATATATATGCACACGTATATGTATGTAAAAGGCATAACGTACCAGTAGCTAGCGCTCTGGCACTCGATACCACAGGTTTTGGACTCGAGTTCTGACGGTGCCATGGATATTTGTAGTTGTTCGAATTCGCCTTAAAAACGTAGGTCCCGGTCTAATATAACTGTAGAGCGTGGGGCATAGGACTGACAACCCTACCACTTAAAAAAAAGCAACATCTCTTGTTTCAAAATCTGTCAGTAGGCAGAAGTCTCGGCCCACCATGGGCTGTCGCGCCATTGAAGAAGAAGATATGTATGTATAATGAAAACTGTAGGAAATCGAAGAATACAGTAGACAAATGAGAATGAACGCAAGTCTCATTTAAGTGCAGCTTAATCTTAAAACAAAGTTATAAAATAATATCAGTTTTAAATAAGTTTTCATGTGTATTTCATTCAGACCTGTCAAAACAGAAGTACAAATATCTAAAAAAGTGTTAATAAATTGTGAAATAAACAGTAAGCTGAAATGTACATTAATTGTGGAAATGAAACTGAATATCATGACAAACACATGTATGATATATACACAGTCCAGTCACATTAATGTGACCACCTGTCAAAAGCCAGAATAGCCACCTTTAGTAAGAGCGGACCGCTGCGAGACGTGCAGGAAGAGAGTCAATTAGGTTTCTGAAGGTGTTCACTGGGACGTTGAGCCACGCCGACTCCAGTGCCGTGGCCAACTGCGCTAGATTACGCGGTTGAAGATCCATGGCGCGCACAACCCGATCGAGGTGGTCCCACAGATTCTCGATTGGGTTTAAATCCGGTGAGTTTGCTGGCCAGGGGAGTACGGTGAACTCATCCTGGTGCTCTTCGAACCACGCACATACACTGCGAGCTGTATGACACCTCGCATTGTCCTGCTGGTAGATTCCATCATTCTGAGGAAAAATAATTCGCATGTAGGGGTGGACATGGTCCGTAAGGACAGATGCGTGCTTGTGCTGATCCATCGTGTCTTCCACAATGATGAGTGCACCCAGTGAATGCCAGGGAAACATTCCTCAAACGATAATGCTCCCTCCTCCAGCTTGGATCCTTCCGGCAATTGTTGCAGGGTGTTTGCTGTCAGACGTTTACGCCGTATACGCCAACGTTCATCTATCCGATGGAGCATAAAACGTGATTCATCGGAAAAAGCCACCTGTCGCCACACTGTGGACGTCTATTTTCGGTATTGTGCGTGCAAATTCCACTATTTACACTATTTTTATTTTTTTTCATATCTCACACAACACTTGCTTCCATATACATATATGTATGTGTGGAAGAATTTTCGTTTTATCAATCTATTTCATATTTCAATAAAAGATCCTGCAAATTCTTCTTACTTCAGCTCTTTCATTTTTTATAGGTCGCAAATTTGTTTCCTAAAGATGAATTAAGAGAAATAATGGACAATTTATTACCTGTAATGAAACGAGAACTTCCAAAAAGGGAACCCAATCAAGATAATCTGTATGACTTTTTCTTAAGCAGATCTCGAGCAAATCTGCATATTGTTTTGTGCTTTTCGCCTGTGAGTAAAAAAAAAAAAAAATCTTATAATCTATTTTAAGTAAAATATCTTTTCCCCCAAAAACTTTTTCAGCTGGATACTTCATAAAAGATATAGTAAAATATGCGATTATGTATACGTACTACTGTACCCAAAAGTAAGACCAATTGTTTTTTTTTTTTTTAAACTTTTATTTATTCTTCCAAATTTATTTCACTGCCTTCAAAGTAATCCCCTCCGGACACAATGCACTTATGCCAACTTTTTTTCCAATCCTCAATGCATGCTAAAAAGGCATCGGTAGGAATGGCCTTCAAAACGTGCTGCGATTGAATCTCTTCAATCACGGTGTGAATACGGTGGTTGTGGAGCGATATGAGTTTCATTTTTGGCGAAACAGTCACGAAGAATCAATGCAGTGTGCGCTGGCGCATTCAGTGTTTTCGGTACCAATCGAGATTTGACACGTTTGAGGCCCAAAATGGAATTGACCGATCCTTTTGAAATTCCAACATCATCAGCAAGGTCTCTAATTGTAAATCGACGGTTTGCAAGCACCAAATCTTTAATTTTTTGGACGTGAGCTTCGTCGGTTGAGGTTGTCGGTCGACTAGAGGGCTCTTCGTCTTCAACGCGTTCTCTTCCATCTTTGAACTGTTTATACCACTTCTAAACATTTTTTTCCGATATAGGAATGTTCACCGAATGCCTTCTGCAACATTCTATACGTTTCCACAAACAACATTTAACGCAAGTTCTTTGCTCAATGAATTCAGACATTTCAAAATCGCCGGAATCAGTTTTAGCGTCTCACAAAGCGAAGCTTAACTCAAACACTAATGAATATTTTACATCTAATTTCCCACAGATGTCAAGTACAGTCAGTGTCAGCAACCAGAAAAAGAAGAAAAAAATTGAAATTCCATAAGCTCCGGGAATTTTAAATTGAAAATTGGTGTTACGTTTTGGACATTGAAATATTCAATCATGTATTTAATTCTATTCAAATGTCAATGCTAATAATTTCAGTCAAGGAAAAAAAAAAAATTATAAATAAAAAATATATTTGTTTTCTACGTTTTTGCATGTTGATATGCAATTTTATAGTTGAATATTTGTAAAACCATTTTAAAAAATGTAATCGAAACGATTAACAGTGAAAATATTTATTTGAAATTAAAAAGTGGAGTAATTAATTAAATATAACTATAAAACCTTCGGCCAAAATTGTAAATTAATCAAACGAAATCAATGTTTTTCAAAATTCAAATTATATTTTATTTGGCTAAAATTATATAATGAATATCTATTTGTTTGCAAATTTTATTATTATTATAATTGAATATTTTGTATGGCCCATTTTCTTTCTTTGAAAATTTTCAATGTAATTAAATTGTATATATATCAATATATATTTTCATCAAAAAAAGATCTTTATGTGTAAGTAGAATTTCTAAAACGATACCATACATTTTATTTTCACCAATAAAATTGATTCCATTAAAACTCCAAATATTTGATTTTAAGAAATTTATTAAATTTATCTTTTAAATTAATTAGTTAATTTTATCTTTTAAATATTTCCTTCAAAAATTACGTATGTTTTTGCAATTGTAGTTACTGTTTAGTTTTACTAATATACTTTCCATATACTCAGGCTGGAGGTAAATTCCAAAAAACGTTCCTTGAAATTTCCTGGATTAATTTCTGGATGCACTATGGATTGGTTAACATCATGGCCAACTGATGCTCTAATTGCTGTATCTACACATTTTATACGACAGTTTGACATTGAGACTACACCTGAAGTAAAAACACAGCTTATGGAATCTATGGGTGTAATGCATGATACTGTTTCGACTCAATGCAATGAATATTTCCAAAGGTAAGTTCACACTACTAAGAATATTAGGTTTATTTATTTGTGTTCATTGTGTTTACTACATTTGATTGCCGTGTCTGTTTTAATTTCTTACGATTAAAATGAGTAACCTACCATTCGAGATACTATATTGTAATAGATATTGAATTTCTGATGTACCAAAGTATACCACTGGCCATTAAAATTGCTACATCAAGAAGGAAAGGTTTAATAGCAGAATGACATTCATGGTACATATTTAGTAGGATTAAAGTAAAATGCGATTAAATGTACAGGAAAACTTGAGGTATGCAGAAATTAATACTGAGAGCAGCTCCATCTGGTTGGCATAACAGTTGTGATTTGGCTAATCAAGTATAGTTTGAATGGGATTGCTAGAATTCAGCTCTATGCCAGAGATAATTAATCAAATTTATTGGCAAGTGGTACTGGCAAGTGCCAGTTTCTGGATAACTATTGACAGAAATTTTCAAATGGTGACAGATTTGTAAAATGAGCTGGCTATAATATCAGTTGAACACCTTCTGAATCAATTAAGGACAATACACGCAGGGGCAGTGTTGCTGCATTTGCTAACCAATTGAAAACTTGAGTAGGCAAGAAAGGAGGGGCTTTTAAGCGGCTTTTTTGCGTATAAAATTCTATATACTTAATAGCATGAAAAAAGGATTGTGAAAAAGGAATTATCGTTCACTTCAAATTTAGAACTGATATTACTTTTGCCAAATGGTTTGTTTTAAATACTTTGCTTTTAATTAATGTAAGTGTATACTATAAAATAAACTCAAAAAGTGCACTTCTTGAGTATTTTCTTTCTGAAACCCATAAGGAAGAAGTTTCTTTAGTTAGTATTTCTTAGCTTAAATTAATGTAATTTTATATCCATAAAAATTAACTTTGACTATATACCTAAACTATATAATATAAATTAATAAACTACATAAATACTACTACTAAAAACAATATGAGGAACTCTTGCATCACAGTAATTATCAATTAGATTTAGAGTATCTATCTATTTAATTATTTTGTCTTTTCCATTGATGATCTAAATAGTACTAACCATCTTTATCTCTTGTACTTAAAAAAAAAAAATTCGAAAGAAATCAAGACTTTTTATTACTCTGTAATTGTGTCGAAATTTATTATTCTGACACCTCTTTTTCTCATCAGATACCGCAGATTGACTTACGTTACACCTAAATCTTACTTAGCATTCATAAACGGTTACAAAGCGATTTATACAGAAAAGAGAACTGGCATAAGTGGTTTAGCCTCTCGTATCAACAGTGGTTTAACTAAACTGCAAGAAGCTACCATTAGTGTCAATGAATTAAAAGTAGACTTAGCAATTAAAGAAAAAAGATCTTGTAGTGGCCAGTGCTGAAGTAGATGAAGTGAGTCATTTTTTAATGTTTCACCTGAATAACCTTTAGGATATTCAGATGGTAGGCTTAAGAATGGTCTTAAAAATAATCTTTAATGTAAAGCCTTATAATTTTGTTAATATACTTTAATAAATATTTAAATAATGATCGTAAAACATGTTTTAGTACAGATAAAGGCATATTATACACCAAATATTAAGCTATCTAACGTAATTCGGAGTGGCCTGGCGGATAGTGCATTAGGCTTTCAAACCGAGAAAGCACCAGTTTAAAACCGGATAAACAAAGCTAAACCAAAATTTCAGGTGTGAACTTCAGGAAATGAGCAAGATAAAAATGCAGGTTATTTCTTATTGAATGGGACAAAAAGAAAACATACATGTGAACACTGTAATTACTTTATGTTGATAAATAAAATTTACAGTGAAACTATAATTATACAAGTTTCTATATATGTTCTATATCAACCTCTGCGGTGACAAAATATCTATGTGGTTTTCTAGTTTCTTCCACACTCGTGATAGAATATCTTGTGTTAATAATTCAAGCCATTCAGTTATCCGCTGCTTCAGTTGTTATAAATCCTGGGTAAATGGATACACAAACATTTTGTCTTTAACAAGACTCCATATGGAAAAAAAAAAAATCACAAGGGTTAGATTTGGGGATCTCCATGGCCAACAAAGCAATGGCATATCGTTTGATAGTTGAAGCAGGGAATAGCTTCTACCAACTAAAGGAACAACCACTCTTATAACATATCTTGGCGAATTCACCCGTTAATCAATTTTCCAGAAAGAAAAAAATGACAAAAAAAAAAAATTCTATTGGAAGTGGCTCATAAAACGTTCGCCTTTGGAAAATCATACTGATGTTCCATTACACCATGTGGATTGCGTTCTGAAACTGTAAATTATGGCAATTAACTTTGGTAGAATCTTTTTTTTATATAATTTAATCTTAAGTATTTGTGCCATTCACTGAAAACGTTGTTAAATAAAATGGGTGTTGTCGAGGGTAACAAATTTGGGGCGTAATATTTGGCATATATTATATTTGAAATTTAAGCAGATAAATTTTTATCATTAATTTTAACTACTTTTGAAATAAAATCAATTTAATTAGGTTGTAATAGATGTCAAGAAGAAGACAGAAAGTGCAGAAATAGTTAAGAATTCCGTTCAAGTTGTAAAAGACAGAGCGCAGAAGATCGTGGATAAAATATCGGTCGAAAAAGCAATTGCCGAAGAAAAACTAGAGGCTGCTAAGCCTGCTTTAGAAGCTGCTGAAGCTGCTTTACAAGTCAGTACCTTACCAGTCATGTGTCTGTTACCTTGACAATAAAATGTTTGAATTATGCATAATTAAAAATAAGAAAGAATAATTGGTATTTGTTCTTTGTAAAAAAAAGTAATGTGTTTACTTTTTTAAGGAGATATGTTTATAAATTTTTGTTTCTTGTCACTATCAAAATTTAATTGAAATATTTATTTTATTAACACTTGATTCCTTATATACTTTTTACATGTCATTTGGAACATAACAACATTACAAGTTTTTTTGTAGACTATCAATGCCGGCGATATTGCGACTGTTCGAAAATTGCCTAAACCACCTCATCTTATCATGAGGATTATGGACTGTGTACTCATACTTTTCCAAGAACCCATGAAGCCTACTGTTCCTGATCCCGAAAGAGCGTGTCCAACACCATCATGGAAATGTCTTTGAAGGTCTCTTTGTTTTAAATTACTCACCTATTAGGCCAATTTCTTTATTATTTGTTATATATTACAAGGAAAAAAAGCTATTTATTTTAGTGTATTTATTATATATTGTGAGAAAAAAAAAGTTACTTTATTTGTGCATAAAATTTCGCCATTCGGAAGTTCAGACAGTCAACATTGATTATTGTAATATTTTGCTACCTTTTTTTATATGAAAGAAAACATAGGGTCATCAGATACAAGGTCAAGACTGTCAGGGAGTGATCAAATTTTGATTTTCTGGAAAGTAAGGGCAGTCGCATTAATGTCATATTTTATTTTCACTCATCATTGAAGTAGCAATTAATCGACCGTACTTTGTACCGACGTATTTATGTTATACAAAAGTTCGACGATACTAAATTAATGATTGTGCTTAAGCGTGTGCACGAAAATCTACGCCCAAATTTAGTGAATATAAGAGCATCCTTCTATTCCAGCGTATTGGGGTTTGATTTCGAAAAACAAATCCATTTATTTCACGATATGAACAGATAATCAACATTCATTTAATAAATCGAAATACCACAATTTACGCAATGCTTACCATTATGCGTCGTAAATAACAGACCTTAGAAAACTAGTTTTGCTTTGCCTCATTCGCTCTGAAGTCTGGACGTAGTATCTGGACAACATTTGACTCAACCGGTTGCAATTCAGAATTATAAAGAATAAGCCTTTTTTTTAAATGCATTTCGTATTTGTATACAAATTTTCCTTTACTAGAGTACTTTTTTAAAAATAATCATGCGATATATTTTTCAAAAATTAAAATAATAATTTTATATTATTTGTTGTTGACATTTTGATTAAAAAGGAAATACGTTTTTGTCCTTTTATGGTTTTATATAATATTTAATTTTGATCCTAATACATATAGATACCTTATTGAAGTTTATTTTTTAATTGCACTTTATTTCCTGACGCAGGTTATGAGTAGTGGAGCGTTCTTGAACAGTCTTTTCACATTTCCAAAAGACAACATCAACGAGGAAATGGTCGAATTGATGGAGCCATACATCACCATGCCAGATTACAGTCTTGAGTCAGCATTGAAGACTTGTGGCCAGGTAGCTGGTTTGCTGTCTTGGACACTTGCTATGGCTAGTTTCTTTGCTGTGAATAAAGAAGTTTTGCCTTTAAAAGTAAGTTCAGTTTTATACTTTGTTTAATTATCTGTTATTACTATTTTGCGGCTGATTCATTTTTTTTTTATCCATGTTGTTGAATTTTCTTAAAATGTAATTTATTTTAATATTTTTTAAATATTCCTTTTTGTAAAAGTAATTCTAAAATTTTTTTTTGTAATATATTTTTTAAATTTATGTGCTATTGGTTATTATCTTATATCATCCATTCTTGTTTACTTGGACTATTACTACTATTTTGCGGCTGATTCATTTTTTTTATCCATGTTGTGGAATTTTCTTAAAATGTGATTTTTTTTTTAAATATTCCTTTTTGTAAAAGTAATTCTAAAAATTTTTTTGTAATACTTTTTGACTTTTTACTTTAATAAATTTATGTGCTATTGGTTATATCATCCATTCTTGTTTACTTGGACCTAGCTACCTAGTGGACAGCGCGCGAGAGCTTAGTTTGAAATCTTACAAGAAAAGTTGAATCCAAAGTTCTTGTTTCTATTATGAGGGTGGGTGGAATAAATTCCTGAGAATTCCTTCCTTTTCTTCGGAAAAAAAATAAAGTAGGATACGGATCTCTCATACTCTGCATTTGAGGGTGCTTCTTCAAATTGCGATACTATGGTATATTGGGCACATAGTGGTGTGCCATGGATAGCTCTATGTTTGTTAAATATCTGTCATTAGAGTTGCAAATGACCTCAGATAATATATATAATTTATTATACTCCACATTGACAATTTGGTCATAGTAATTGAGATCATTTGAAATGTTATGTCTCATTAAAAAGCTTTAGTTCAGTTTTTATTATTATTCTAAAAGAACAAAATTTTAAATTATCGATTACATGATAATGTGTGTCATATTTGATGACATAGGGGAAGAAAATGTGGATTGATGAAGAAAGCCTTTTATAAGGGGCATCATCAATTTAATAAATAGATAAAGAAAATCTAATTATTGGTTCCTTACTTTTAAAAGGGTTGAAATGATTCAGGTAATTTTATTAAAATTTCAAGTTTTTATAATAATTAATGACTTCCAAATGACAATCATGTAATAGTTTATTCGTTTTTCACAAAAAAAAAAAAAAAATGTTTTTTTTTTTTTAGAAGTTTTAAAAAGTTCAAACAGTTTAGTAGTTTTAAAAAATAAATAAACAGTTATTAAAAATTGTCACACTAGGTGGATGAAAACGTACTGTGAAATGCGTGACGCGTGTCTTGCACTCTGAGCAGCATGCCGTTTACAAGGGAAACAACGAGGGGAAATTGTAAAGACAAAATGCTGCAGAAGCATTGTGTGTATACTACAGAAACCCTGGGCTACGGGGATTCCCATGTTCTGCAATGGCTGTACGGGATTTGATACTCAAATTTGCTCAAACTGGTTAAACATGCGATCGATCTCGGCCTGGAAGACCTTCCATTCCTGTCGAGACTGGACTGTTGCAGAAGTCCATGAGAAGATAAGCGAATTTCGTTTTGCAAGTACACGCGGTCTTTCAGTCATTCTGCAGTTGCCAAATTCTACGGTCCGCACTACTGCTCCTCATATTATGCATACTAAAAAAATTACGCTGGATTTACATTCAAACATATTTTTTGATAAAAAAAATGTGTTAATTTTTTCAGGCGAATTTAGGACTTTTAGAAGTACAGAATGCAAAAGCATCAAAAGAGCTGGCTATAGCTCAAGCAGAACTCGATGAGAAACAAGCTGAATTAGATGTTGTGAATGCTATATATAATGAAGCCATGGCTAAGAAACAGGTATGTATTATTTTTCAAGGGAAGTAATTAATTAAAATTATGGCCGTTAACTTTAGACAAATTCCTATGTTAAAATAAATAAGATAGTGTTATAGAGTGTTACGAGGATATTCAATAGTGTCGTTATTACTGTAGAAGTAACATGCAAAGCCAAATAGGATCACTTATACTATACATTAAGCAATGGCATATATTGTGCTCATTTTTTTCTTAGTATCTGAGGGAGCCTATGTTCTCAAATATTCAGGAGAGCATTTCCACTTGTTTCTTAACCTATTAAAGTAAATAAAAAAAAACTCTCACAGTGCAGCTGTTCTCCTTTTATTATCCCGCGTATGTACATAATGTTGTCTTAATATGAGGTTGTCTACAACATTGACAATAAAACTGAGTTCTGTAAACGTCTTTGTTAAATATGTGCTTTAGAACTTAAAATTCCACAAGTAATAAAAATCTAGAAGAATATATTTATGCATTTTGTTAAATTTCATTTTAATGATGACATCAAAAACGCATGGAATTAAAATACAGTTGTGCAGGTGATCTCTAGTAGGAAATTGAATTAAGTCGAATATTGATTGGAAACTTAGACAAGAGCTTTGTTTTGTATATTTATAAGCGCACACATTTTTTTATATACACTACCTGCCATTAAAATTGTTACACCAGGAAGAAATGCAGATAACAAAATCGCATTTATTGGACAAATATATTATACTGGAAATAACAAGTGATTAAATTTTCAAGAAATTTGTTTGCATAGATCCTGAGAAATCAGTACCCTGAACAACCACCTCTGGCAGTAATAACAGCACTTATACGCCTGGGCATTGAGTCAAACAGAGATTGGATGGCATGTACAGGTACAGAAGTCCATGCAGCTATAACACAAAGCCACAGCTTATCAACCGTAGTGACTGGCGTATGGTGACGAGCTAGTTACTCGGCAGCCATGGGCAGACGTTTTCTATTGACGAGAGATCTGGTGAACGTGCAGGCCAGGGCAATAGCCGAACATTTTCCGTATCAAGGAAGGTCCGTACAATACCGGCAACATGCAGTCGTACATTATCTTGCTGAAACGTAGGGTTTCGCAGGGTTTGAATAAAGGGTAGAGCCACGGGTCGTAACACACCAGAAATGTAACGTGCACAGTTCAAAGTGCCATCAATGCGAACAAGAGGTGAACGAGACGTGTATCCAATAGCACCCCATACCATCACGCCAGGTGATGGGCCAGTATGACGATGACGAATGGCACGCTGCCAATGAGCGTTTACCACGATGCCGCGAAACACAGATGCGACCATCTTGATGCTGTAAACAAAACCTGAATTCATTTGAAAAATGACGTCTCACCATTCGTGCGTCCAGGTTCGTCGTTGATCACACCATTGAAGATGCTCCTGTCTGTGATTCAGCGTCAAGGGTAGCCGCAGCCATGGTCTCCGAGCTGAGAGTCCATGCTGCTGCAAACGTCGTCGAACTGTTCGTGCAGACACTTGTTCTCTTGAAAACGACCCCAATTCTTGACTCATGGTTCGTGACGTGGCTACACGATACATTAAGGCCATGCGGGGTAACATGCCTGTCTTCTTAGCTGCTAGTGAGAGAGGGTCGTTGAGATCCAGCACAGCAGTTACCGTCCTGAACCCATCGATTCCATATTCTGCTAACAGTCATTGGAACTCGACCGACGCGAGCAGCAATACTGCGATACGATAAACCGCAAGCTACAATCAAATCAAAAAGCCCTTTATCAAAATTAGAAACGTGCTGGTACGCATTTCTGCTCCTTAAATTAGGCATCGCAACAAATTTTCACCAGGAAACCACGTTGAAATGCAATTTGTGTATGAGAAACCGGCTGAACAATTTCTTCATTTAAATACATTGTATCGCTACCCGCTCCTGCTTTGTCTGAATGCGCTGAAAAGCTAATCATTTGTATATCACAGCACCTTCTTCCTGTCGTTTAAATTTCACATCTGGTGCACGTCGCCTTCTTGGTGTAGCAATTTTAATGGCTAGTAGTGTACATTGTATTCAATGTAAAAATGAAGTGTATCTTCTGTTTCTCATTTAATTTAGGTGAAATTTTTTTGTTACTGAAAGTATAAAAAAGTAAACATTTATTTAAACATCAGTCAGACTCACTAAATTAAATATAGCTATAAGTTTATTATAGTTGATTTGAGAATAATTGATTTAAACATTAGCTCAAATAATTGTCGAATAAAAAATTTAGATTTTTTAATAATTGTTTGAATGTGTTTTTTAAATTTTTAACTTAATATTATTATTTAAATTTTTATTTATTTAAATATTAAAAAATATTTGGAAAAAGCATAAATTTTATTAATGATGAATTCCAAGTACTTATTATGAAACCATACATAAATATATGTAGTTCACTTTCAAAAGTTGTATGGCAAAATATTAAACATAAATATCATTTACTTATGTACTATAGAAAAGAAATCATGTCGCTGTCATGATTGCTGCTGTCTCATAATTATATAAGAATTATTACCTATCCTTATAATTGTCTTTTCTTTTACAAATGTGCATTTTTTATTGCATGTTAATCGAAAATCAACAAATGCATTTCTCATAAATATGAATTTTTTTTAAAAGAGTCAGCTATATCTGTTTTAATTTAATGATTGCTGATATATGATTTTTTTCGTAACCATTTGATGTTTTCCAGGACTTACAAGATACAGCTGAAACATGCAAACGCAAAATGATAGCTGCTGAAGCTCTTATAGCTGGTTTACAGGGAGAAAAAGAAAGATGGACTGAAGATAGCAAAAAACGCTTCCAGAGTCAAATAAACAGGTAAGAAAAAGAAAAATCCACAGCAAGTTTGTTTCGAAAGCATTAAAGTGAAAAGAAGAAAATAATACTTCTTTTAAAAATAGAAACTTATGGACGGTGGAAAGTAGTCTTTAACAAAATGAAGCAAGATGCGAAGGGGATCCTAACTTCTCAAATGACTAAAAACCCTTTTCAGAAAGTTAAAGTAGTTGTTCACTGCGAAAAAAGTTTTACAGAGATGGAGAGAGAGCTTCAGAAAATAAAGTGGCTAGGGTTTTTTAATACCTTCTATTTATTTACAAAAATCTAGGGACAACTAAAATTATTTAAAACTTGATAAACATTCAAATCTTCCTAATATCTTCTTCAATATGACTTCCTTTCATTTCTTTATCCGCAGTTCAGTCCTCTTTTTAGAGAGATTCGTTCGCCATCTAGTTCTCACATAAAAAAGTACTCTATCGTACACACAATATTCCTTTATTTGTTTCATTCAGAAGGAATATATACAGTAAGTATTTTAAATGCTTCTACCACGGATCTTATATGTGTATGTATCTTCTTTTCGAGTTTTTACTAGTTTCATCTTGTTATAGCATTAAAAATGCTTATAATAATTGAAAAAATGTTTTGTTTCTGGTAGAACTCCAGCCACATTATAAAAAACGGTATTATTGGTACAGAATCTACCCAAACAAAACAAATTGATATTTTATTAAAAACTTTTGAGTTAAGAATGGTATAAAGCCTATATAAATTTTTGTTATATTATTTTTAATTCAAATCTATTATTCTTGTGATTTCTGACATTAGCCTATGAATATTTGCATATTTTAATGGAATGTCATTTTAAACTTGAGGTGGCTGAGTTTAAAATAATGTATAATAGACAAGTTTCAATATTGAGAGTTTTGATTTATAACTACTTCCATTTATTTGTTTCATTTATATTTTAATTTAAATATCACACACAAAGAAATACAATACACATGCAAAAGTAATTTAAAAACATATATAAAAATAACTATTTGACTTTCAAATAAAATGTCAACGTAATCATTTGTGGAATAAAAGCATTTTTCAAATTATAAAAAATTCTGATATTTCTCACTAACATATGAATTTACAAACTTGAAATGCTTTTTTTTTATCTATATTATATAAAATTATATTCTAATATTATATAAGATACTCTAATATTTTTATCTAATTTTATATTAATATTTATGTATTTACTAGTGCCTTCACTTCGTCTGTGTTACAGTTACAAATTTTATTTAAAAGTTACTCAAATTGTAAATTAAAATGATGAATGAAAATCTATTAATTTTTTTAAGATTGGCTGAGATGCTGTATTATTAGCTGCTTTCTTATCGTACTCTGGGTCCCTTTAATCAAGAATTCCGAATGATGCTCTTTATTCCTTGGCGAAACGAACTCGTAATTCAGGGAATATTCCTCTGACAGAGGATTTAAACTTAATTGATGCCTTGACAGATGCGCTACTGTAAGTAATGCAGGCCTGCATGCCTTCAATTTTTTGAATTTAACACTATTTTTTTTTAATTATTGAAATGTATGTCGATTAATTTTTCGGTACTTTACGTATTAGCGCCACCTTCAGCAGAATTTGCGAATGCGCCGCCAATACGCCAAAATAGAGACTGTTTTGAATCTATGTTAAACCTCTATATCGGCCTATTTTCCACCGAAACTGATTGACTACTTTGTTTTTAAATAAAATGTTTTGAATTTTGAAAGTGTTTTGATTTTAAATAAAGTGTTTTATATATTTTTTGATTTGTCACAAAAATTTTATGTAGATTGGCGCCACTTAAAACCGCCAAATCTGTATCTGCGGTGGCGTTAATACGTAAGTACTAATTTTTCTTTAATATTCCTATGGCGAAGGAGACCTATGTTTTTAAAATACAACATTTTTTACATTTCCTGCCTTTTAGATTGCTGAGTGGGGCGTTCAAGGTCTACCAAATGATGAACTGTCTCTACAAAATGGTATAATTGTGACGAAATCTGAAAGATATCCTTTGTTGATTGATCCTCAAGGACAAGGAAAATCTTGGATAATCAAAAGGAAGAAAAAATAACCTTATCGTAAGTAAAACAGCGGGCTTCTCTTTTTTTTTTTCTTTGCAAACAAGTATAAATGTTAAAAATGAAGAAATAATGCCAAAACTGCCCGCCATTTTTTATTGCAGGGGTTTTAAAATAAATTATTTTATAAAATGAGAATGTATATTAAAGTGAATTGAAGTATATTTTATTAATTATATTATATGTTATAGATTTCTATACAATCCTATGCAATCCTATACAATTCTACAATGTAGGATTGTATAAAGAATTGTAAAAATTTTTTCACATTAAAAAGTATCATTGGGTAACCCTTGTAAAATGAAAATTACTGTACCCGGAAAGTTCAAACTGAGAAATGTTATATCTTCATATAACTGCAAAGAAAAAAGAAAATTACCACCAGGAGAAAATGAAAAGTTGATATCATAATATAATTCTGTATTAAAACAAATATCATGAAGCGTTTAATGGGAATGTCCAAGGACATTTTCAACCAAGTTTAAGTGCAGTATCGCGCTTTCCACTTCAGTACCACTTATATCGATTAGAATGTTTCTTCAAGAAATTGTCGATATTTCTGTGATAGTTGGTATTTTTTATATAATCTATAACTAATAATCATCTAAAGAAAAAGATGGCCATTCATTGTGAAAATGGTGACTAATACCTCTATTATCCATAAAATGTAGTCATTGACAATTATGAGGACATTGTAATCGTAAATACATTGCAGTTGTAAATGTTAAGTGGAATAATGGTTCTCTAATTAGGTGCTTTAATGTTAGTCAGTCAGTCTATTTTTACGAAGTACCTTGGCCGGTTATGGCCTGAACTCCTAATCTGGCTAAATAAAACACATGGCAAATAAAAACACATTTGTAAAAAGAGGCAGTGAGCAATGATTATGTCCATGTTAGTAAAAGAGAAAAATGACAAAAGGGAGAAGCAATAATCAAAAACATGGCAAAATTAAAAAACAATCAACTAAAAGGCAACGAGGCGATTAATTAAAGCATTTAAATAGTGCTTGGATCTTATCAGCTGGGCTATTGGCGTTTTTAAGTTGATTATAGAAGTTATCTAATCCTCCTCTCATATTAAAAATATTTACGAGTTCATAAAGAACGTACAGAGCTTTAGAAGCAGAATCAGTAGTTAAGTTAGAAGTATTAGTATTAGTATTATTAGGAATAGATTGCTCGAGACAGACGGTATGGTATTTTTCGGGGTTCCTTTGAAGAAACTGCTTTAATGTTAGGTGGGAATTGTAAAAACACATAAACCATGCCCAACTATACAATATTTCGAGTGGTATTCTCTATAAAACAAACGTTCTTACCCGGGTGTGGGAGTTCAGATTCCTTGAGAGTCCGTGGACTTGGTTCAGGGTGTCAGTGAACTGGGATGAAAAAATTATTTTATCTAATATCTAATTAAATCTAGCAATTGAATGAACAGCAATGGAATGAAGCATAATATGTATTAATGTATGCGTAATTACCAATATAGATATTATTTTCTATCACATAACAATTTCCCTTAAGGTGAACAATATCAGTATCCAAATCGATAACATTTTAATAATAAAATTTAAATTATCATGTACTATTTAATATATTTTTTATTATTATAATATATAGAAAAATCATGTATTTTTATATCATATTTTTGTTATTTGCTTTTAATATAATTGAATAATTTTGCACCTTTAAAATATATAAAATAATAAAATATATACATATTGTGAGAAAGGGCACCGTAGTGTTAATTTTACTGATAAAAGGGCCCTATGGAACATAATAGATTAATAAACTTTGCGTTCAAAAATGAAAAAAAGTAGGAAATAAAATTAATGTAACCCAATCTTTTTGCTCTTCATAAACATAAATATAAAAATAATTTTAAATTTCCTTTCAACGCAAAGTGTCATATTAATAAATTTATCAATTTAAGCTATAACATTTTAATATTCTTTTTGGTTATGATAAATATATCTTTGCTGAAGTGATTGACTACAATAATTAAAAGAAAATTATAAATTTTGTTCAATTGTACTTTTGATTAAAATTAAAATGTTTCCAGACAAAAATATATAATTTAATAACAGATAATAATAATAAATTTAATTTGATAAATATTGTATTGGTTAATGAATAATTATTTTTGTTGCTGATTATTTTATTTTATTTTCGAAAAGGTTACAAATTTGAATCACAAGTTTTTCCGTCAATTCTTTGAAGATGCGCTTTCGCAAGGTCGTCCCCTTTAATTGAAGACGTTGGGGAAGAGTTGGATCCTGTGCTGGATAATGTTTTAGATAAAAATTTTGTAAAATCAGGCACCATTCTGAAAGTAAGTTTTGTTGTTATGAGTTAATTAATTACCTTTTAAAACAAAAAGTTTCAAACAAAGAGTTTTTTTTTTTTTAGTGTATGAAATTACTGTTTTTACAATTTTTTTTCTAAAACTAATTTCAGGTAAAAATGGGCGACAAAGATGTTGACTTTCTGAAAACATTTAAGCTTTTACATTACAACCAAGCTTCCTAACCCTACGTATGCTCCTGAAGTAAGCTCTATGTATAAACCAATTTTTAAAATTTATTTTTTAGAAATACGTTCTTAAATATGTCTCCGTCATAAAAAAAAAAAATTATGTTTTTTTTTTTTTTTTTTTTATGGAAGTTGTTATAGATTAAAAAAAAAAAAAGAGATGAAATAAAAGTTAAGACAAGATATGCGTGTGGTCTTGATTCAGTATTGTTTCTATAAATCATACTGAAACTATTGGCTGTCATATTTATTAAAAATTGCAAAGACAGTACTGCACAACTACAACACATAACACCATTATATAACAAATATTTACAAAATCGGAGCTTCTTGAAAAGATTCCATTTTACAGCTGGTATTCTCGGCAGAAGGGCAGGGTTGCTTTAATATACTTCCTCTCTCGTAGGCCAACAAACATTTATTGACAGGAAAGCAGGATTGCACTAAATATATTTTCCTTTCGGTAAGAGTCTGCAGGCTAACTGACCATTTCTCCTGAATGCCGCAGGTTGCACTCTTCCCAGCGAGTCAGAGAAACGATGGTTACATTATTCGAATGCATAAAATTTTTTGTAGTTCTTGTTTAATTGCAAGAGGCAGCAGAAATTTTTATTATTTAATAAATAAATTCATTAAGAAAAAGGTGGTGAGTTATTTTCCATTGTTAAAATTATAAAACAAATAATATTACATATCTATACGCAAATTAATAAAAATTATTTCAAATAATTAAAATAATAATAATAATAAAAACAACTTATAAAAATTTCTGCTGCCTCTTGCAATTAAACAAGAACTACAAAAATGTATTGGTCTTTTATTGGTCTGAAATATTTTTTATGTGTAAATATACTGAAAATTGTCACGATTAAATGCATTAAATTACAGTAAAATTTCTTTGCCAGCAACACAAAATGGGTTTCCAAAATTACCAAAGTTTTATGTTATATATTTCAGTTTTGTGCTTATTATGATTGCGTTATTAATTATTGGTGGTTAATACAAGCAAATATTTATCATTAATATTTAATATTGAATTTAAATTTTTCTTAGGTTACTGCCAGAACATCCGTCATAGATTTTACTGTTACCATGAAGGGATTAGAAGATCAGTTATTAGGGCGCGGGTAATTCTGGCAGAAAAACAAGTATGTTGCATTAATTTATTTATTTATTATTATTAAATTTCTTTGGCAAAATATTAGAGATCTTGGTTATTTTACAATATTTTAATTTTGATTAAATTCTTTATTTAATAAAATATTTCTCTAACATAAACTTTTAAAAATCTAGAAAATAACTGGTGACGTGCAATTAAAGTTAATTTTAAAAATGTTTATTCTCATAAATAAATTTGAGAAAAGATTAGTGAAAATATTTTACAATTTTTATTTAAAATAAAATAATTTAATCATAGTTAAATAATTTCATTTATAAGTTAAAGTAGCGTTTTATCATTTTAAATATAAATAATAAAACGGAACATAACATATATTTATGGATTGCCAGTAGATCGCAGATTTTAATATAATGATTACTATAATAACTGGTATTTAGTTATTATAATAATCACGATGTTACAAATCTGTTTTTCAAGACAGTCAAAAAGAGTTTACTTATGACTCGATGATTTTTCATTTTATGTATCTTGAAGGCCTATATTTTTGTGATGTTTAAATATTTGATTGATTTGTCATTTATATTTTGCAATACATATCTTTTATGCATATGATTATGTTTAAATTTGTTGAACTTATTATATTTCAAAATCTAAAAGTTCCTAATAATTAGATAAATATTTCTATTTGTCGTTTATTATTAAAAGTAAAAGCTGTTTTCTACTATTATAATGCTTTTAGGAACTTGAGGCTGAAAGAGAGTAGCTTTGCTAGAAAATGTTGCAAATAACAAACGAAAAACCAAAAGAGTTAGAAGACAATTTACTTCACAAATTGGCTACTACTGAGGTAATTCAGCTGTCATAAATTACTATTTTTAATTAAAAATTTTTTAGACTATTTTTCTTTTCATTTTGAATTGATTCATCGATTATCAAGTAATGTTGTATTATGCAAATTTAAAAAAAAATCATTACATTAGTCATTTTATATAAACATTAAAATGTTTATGTATAAAAATAAATAATAGCTATAATAATTAAAAATTGTATAAATATAATAATTATTAATATATTTATAAATATAAATATTCAATAAATAATTAATGTAAAATAATTAAAATTTTATTTTCATTTTTCTTTTTTTTTTTAATAATTTATTAAAATATAGAATGTTTCTAAATAGTCTACTTAGTTATTTCAATAGTCTTCCGGATGTTGCCTATGTCAAGTTTAATATCTTTTAAATATTTTACGAGATTTTTATGAATTATCAATTTAAATTTATATTTCAGAGTAATTAATAATTATTTAGAGTAGGTAAAATTATATTAATTCTGAGTGTTGCTAATGTTAAGTTTAATGTTATTTAAATGTTTTTTATAGTACTTTTAAACTTATAAGTTAGACAAAAAGTTTTTAAAATTTCATAGTAATCAATAATCATCAACTAATTATCAATAAATGATTATACATTAATAATCGCAGTAATAATCAGTAAAATTAATTAAAGTAAACTTTATTAGAGGAAGCCATACAAATAATCTTAAAATGCATTTTTTTTATGTTTCATTTAAAAATTTGTGTATATTATGAGGATTTTGATTTTGTAAAAACAAATAATTTGGGCAACCCCAAATAACTTTATTAAAGTTTTATTTATATTTTTTAAATATGATAGTAATTACTTATTTCGAATAATATGGTTAAATTTAAATATTATTATTAATGGATTATGCTGTTTGATATTATTTCTGCTACGTTCACTAATAGTGTTAAATTTTATATCCAACATCATTGACACTCAGTACATAATGTAGTAAATTTAATATGAAGTATAATGTAATTTTCACTGTAGGGATCTTTTAGTTGACGATGAATCACTTATTGAAGTTTTGAAAACAACAAAAGAAACTGCAGCTGATGTAGCAAAGCAGCTGGATGTTGCTGATGCAACTAATAAAATGATTAATCTAGCTAGAGAAGAATATAGACCAGGTGAATAAATTAATTTATTATTAATATTTTCAGTTCTTAAAATTTTTCAAATGTTATGAGTTGTTAAGTTGGTTAAAGATGGTTAATTAATTAATAAGTAAAAAATTAATCATAAAAATAAAATATAAAAAATTATAATAGTAATAAAATCTGCTGTCCAATTTGAAATAATTAAGTAATTACTTTAATATTTATGAGAAATTTTCTTATGATTAAATATTTGATTATAGTAAAAATTTTTTATTCTTGCTTCCAGAAATTTTATTATAAAAGTATAAACTTCTATTATAATGCAAATTTAATATATATATATATATATATATATATATATGCTGTTATGTATTTACTTTGTTATGTTATTATAACTATTATTGAATAACTTTAACATAAAGAATGTGGTTTTTTGCAGAACAATTTCTATAGGTAATATTATTTGTTAAAAAATAAAGCAGGTATGAAAATATTGTCTATTGGGGTCAATTTTTTTCTTTTGATTAATAATTTAAAATTAAACTTTATTTCAGTTGCTTCTCGAGGTAGTATTCTCTATTTTCTCATTTGTGATATGGCTATGGTGAATGTGATGTATCAAACCTCATTGGTCCAGTTTTTGGGTATATTCGATCTATCCTTAGAAAGGTAATGATTTGTAAAAATAAGGTGAGAACGAAATAAATTACAATTATATAGAAACAAATAATGTTGATTATTTACTTTAAAAAAATATTGACCCCTTTTTTTTTTTTTTAAACAAAATAGATATAATGTGTGTAGAAACAATGATCTAATAATTACTAAATGAAATTATTGCGAGTTTCTTAGAATTATATGCCGTTTATATGAAACTGATTAACAATGACTATGTATTTTACATTTATGCATTTACATAACTGAAAAAATAACACATAGAAAAAGGATATAATAAACTAAGTTGAAAAACATGAAACTAAATTCAATTGTTATAATTTCCTGCCCATAATTTACTGATAACGTTAAAAAAAAAACCCTTAAAAGTACTTTAAATTACAAATTATAGAACTTTGCATGCTGTATGAGGAATTTTCTCTCGAAATTAAAATTAATTCCAAAAAAAAAAAGTGAAAAATATATAATTTTTTTCTTGAAAATAATATAACATGTATTTATTCCTTTTTCACATTCCATTCTTAAATTTATAAGACCAGAGACATGATGGGAAACAGGTTATACATCAATGTCTGTTAGTGAATAGAGAAACATACAGAACAAATTATTGAAAAAATACTATTTAACAAAAGACTGAAATCCACTTACAAATTTTAATTTATTTAGATAAAACATAGCCTTTTAATCATTTCATATTGCTGCAAATCATTAATTTTTTCAAATTAGTTATTTTGATTGCAATTGTGTCTGTTACTATTGTCTATGTTACTTCTTAAATAATGAAGCAAATGTTAGTCATTAATTTTACAAGAACAAAAATGAACCACAAACAACAGCCACACTAAATATTAATCCATGAAGAAATTATTCACTAGTATTTTAACAACTGACTTCCATAGGAATATTAGAGTGACAAATAAGTAACATAACAAATATAAAAAAACGGGATTTTTTTAACTAAGCTCTCATCTGAAGCTCTCAATCCGTATTCTACTTAATTCAGTTACTAACTTGGGTTCACTTGCATAACTTTATATTATTTTATGCTTTTTTGTTGACGTATCTTTCATCAAAATATATAAAATCAAGAACCATTTAGGATTTCATTTGATATTTTCTTTTTTTTGCAGGAATTTTAAATTTTGAAACATAGTCCTTTACGAGCATTTTTAAAATTATGTTTTATTTTATAGTTATGTACTTTCTACATTATCACAGAGCTTCTAACAGGGCAACAACATGTTCACACATAATAGTAATTAAAAAATAATTCCAGAAAACCAAATCAATAGATTTATTTTGGTAATGACTTACGATTTGAATGTCTTGTGCAAATAAGATTACAAGTTGGTGCAAAATTTGTGCCTTGCAGAATTAACTAATTCAATGTTTGAGGTTTTTCAATATTTTTATGTATATATTAGATTTTTATTCTTGTTTTTCAAAAGAAGCCTTTTGTTTGCTTGGTATTTCAAAAGAATATAGCCAATAAAAGTTTTTTTTTTTTGTTTTCAGCATGCTTTTTAATGTATATATCTTCTTCTAGATTTTTACCACATGTAGTTCATGTTAAGTTAATTTTATGTGCAATACTTGTCATCAAAAACGTTTTTAAAATTGGAAAAATGCTGTGCTAGTTTAAGATATTAATCATAATTTCTACAACGGGATATTTGCCCTAGGTATACCTAAATAAGAGCATATTATTCGTGGATTGTAGGCAGACAATTACGGTTATAATTAAAAAAATCTAAGGAATAATTGAGCAATTCTTTTCAGCCATAAATGAAAAATAAATTGATTTATCTATTTCTTTGTGTTTCTATTTTAACACCTTCCGCATTATTTGCGAAACGTTAAACACGTAAAAGTGTTAGATACATCATTTTTATAGATGAATTAAATTATTAATAAAATTAATTTTTAAATCTTAGTAAAAATCAGTTAAGTATATAAAATTACCTGATGGCCGAGTATCTAGCGCTCGGTACCAGAGGTTTCAGATTTGTGTCCCGTCCGTGCCGTATATGTTTGTAGTGGTTCGAAATCCACGTTAAGTCATACGTCCCTGTGTAATAAGACAGTAGAGCGTTGGACGTAGGACAGACAACCCTACCCCGTAAAAAAAAGAAAACATCACCTGTCTCGAAATTTGCCAGTAGGCAGACGGTCTTGACCCTTCATGGGGCTGTTGCGCCACTGATGTTGATGATATAAAATTATCTAGAAAGTTATAAATTAATTCAAAGATTTTGATCAATTCCAATTGTTAAAAAAAAAAAAAAAAATTCTGAAATATTGCTGAATTAAATATTCATTTATCAATGTGTAAATGAAATTGCAACTTTACTTCACTCAAAATTCGATTCTGTTTTTGCCATTTCCTTTTATCTTTCTTTCTTTATTAAAAGGTCTGAAAAGTCGCCAAGGGCTAATGTGCGCATCGAAATATTATCCACTTTCTCACGTTCGAAGTGTTCAGGTACACTTGCCGCGGCCTCTATGAAATTCACAAGTTCCTTTTCACTTTGCTTCTCACCATCAAAATCGATCTCTCCGAAAACAACATCACGCATGAAGAGTTTGGCATTTTTATCAAAGGTAACAAAGATTTTTCAGCTGTGCATTTGTTTTATATTGATTGCTCTTCATTTATTTTAAAATTTGAATTTTAAATTTAAAAAAAAAATATTACATTACTTTAGGTGGTGCTGCTTTGGATTTGAAAGCCGTGGAACCTAAGACTTGCCGTTGGGTAACTGATGTGACGTGGCTCAATTTAGTAGCTCTTACCAAACTGGACTATTTCAAAGAAATTCTTGTTAAAGTAAGCATTCTCTTTATAGATTTTAACATTTAATGTGTTGTAAATAAAAGAATATCTTTAAATATTCGATATATTTATTATTCTATAAGTATAAAAATGAATGCATGCGTGTGTTCCAGTATAAATTAAAACATTTAAAAGTTGGAGTTGTAATTTTTGCGCTGAATTCACTTTCTGATTTAAATATTATAATATTTTTATAGTTTTTATTTGCCTTTAGAAATTTTTGTGATTGCGTTCTTTTTTAATATATTATAGTTATTCAGAATAATTTTTCCATTGCAATTTGCAAACCAACTTCTCACTACTTACATTTAAAAAGCAACGGGCGTACCTGTTACGGAGTTCAAGGTGGTTTTAAGAACCACAATACCTCCACATCTTAAAATAGGTAAAGAATTAGCATTAAATGTATTTGCTTCAATTATAGTTACATTTGAAGGATCGAAAAAAATAGTTGTTTAATTTTGTTTAGACTAACGTGAAGGTGGTATTAAATATGAACTTTCGACTGCGATCTTGTTCACATCGAAATTTCGAAGCATACATGTATAAAAATATACATTAAATTGAAAAACTACAATAAAATAAAAAAAGATATTATATAATTTTAAAAATAAACACCCAGGATTGGTAAGATAAATCAATAAACTGGAAAGCATTTTTGTTGGGTTTGAAGATAAGAGGAAGATAGTATAAGAATTCTGTATATCTTCCGTGAGAGAGTTCGTTCCAAGTTGTGTTAGCATAGTGACTGTTGCGTAGCAGTTTTCCGTGCTTCAATCTGGTTAATGCTATCTATATTACAAATAACCTAAACATAATTAATAACCAGAAATAAGTGCTCCTCCCTCCCTCTCCTCCCCCAAAAAATAACCATATCGTTCTATCCATTTCTTAAAGTTTATTGTTCTGTCCATTATTGTTTTTACCTCACCAAAACAATCCTCCAAACTAGACAATTTCGTATCAAATTTCTCTTACCTTTCCAGTCGAACGAATTGTAAAGAGAGGGTCGGGAAGTAGAGAGTTAATTCAAAAATTTCCTTAATACTTTTATTTACATTACAACGACGAAATACAGACACAAAAAAACCCGCGTCTACCACGGATGGCTATCAACAAGAAAGTTCTAAAAGTGTAGGACGAAAAATTCTTACTCCGAATTACAGTTAAGGCTCGTTCCCACCGAGGCGAGAGACGTGAAGATTCAAGAGGCAAGCGACAAAATGTTTTCGACCCCTTCACAGCGAAACTGACAGAAATAGCATTACGCCTAGTGAATAACCGCTTCGAGTTGAAAGTTGGGCAACTCAAGCGGCGGACTGCAAACCGGCTTCTAGCGACCGCGGTGAGGCTAGTGATTGGTCAAATTTTTCGCTTGCATCTTCTCGCCTTGGTGAGCACGAGCCTTTACAGTCAAGTGGAGTGGTAAAGAGCTCACGCGGTAAATAATTTAAAAAGTTCTATATATATATGTATATACACTCAAGAGCCAAAACATTATGACCACCCCTACATTTTGCAATGAACTCGCCTGGATGACGTGGAAGGCACGTGATCAGGTGGAAGTGGTATTTAACTGGTATTAATCCATGCCAAGGCGGGTTGAAGCTGTGTTGCGCGCCAAAAGTAGCCAACTCGTTATTGACAGGTGGTCATAATGTTTTGGCTCTTGAGTGTATATATATATAGCATTTTTGACAATTGTAATAAGCACCTGATTTTGCCTAGACTATTTGTAATACAGATTAATAATGAATACTATTATGTTTATCATAGGTAAAACGCAGTGAAAAACTGTGGAAAGCTTGGTATGAAAAAGACGCACCCGAGGAAGAAGTTATACCTGATGGCTATGATGCTCTCAACTCATTCCAAAAATTACTCCTTCTTAGGTAATAATCATAAATCATTTCGTTCGATTCTAATTTAGAATTTTTCTTATTAGTACATGAAAGATGAATGAGAAAATACATATTTTTGATTTGATTTGATAGTGTATACTTTCAATCGAATACACAGTGGATTTCTATAAATTATTTTTATTTTATTCTGCTTCATTTTTTTTAAATTTTTTTACAAGAATTTTCAAAATCATTGCCCTTAATAAAATAGACTAGTAACAAAGAAGGTTTAATTTTTTGGAGCTCTTTTAAATTAGCAATAATTAATTTCAAAATATCTTAAAGTACTGTTCCTGATTTAAACCTCGGTACAATGTTATCTAATTTTTATCCTAAACCGCAAATAATTATTTCCTCCTTTAAAAAACCTACAACAAGACAATTGATAATCATATCAATTACTTCACTTTACAACTTTATACGCACGTCTATTCAAAACAAAACAAAAATTCATCTTACCCAGTCTGTGTGCACTGTACCATAGTTCTTGGTAACAGATTGCAACAAAAACAATTAATATATTAAAAAAAAATTTTAAGTCAATTCCTACTTTTTTTTTCACTCTATTGCAGAAAGTCCTTTATAAATAATTTTCATTCATTTTTTTTTTTTTTTAAGTTTATCTGGCGCCATCTACTGGTAGATATATGCAACTTAAACCTAAAAAAACTAAAATTAATGAATTAAATTTAATTACTGCATTAATATTTGAAAAAAATGTATTAACATCCAGTGTCATCCATTACGAGTTCAAAAAAAAAATGTATTTGAACTTGAGTGGATGAATAAAAATATTTTATGAACGATTGAAAATTTGAACAAGGTATATATAGGGAGAGTGTGAGCTAATAGAAGGAATTGAACAAAAAGACATGAATATGCGTCCTCACAAAATTCAACGATTCATCACATATATTATATGTGGCATGTATGTATTGTATTCCTGCTCAACCTTGCATCTTGAGGTTCAGTTAATTTGTCTTCATAAAGTGTTCATTTAATTGAAAATTGGTTTCGATTATATTTGAAGCAACTAAAATCAGTTACTGTTTACTCTTTTTATAAAAATAGCTAAATAGGTGGGGCTTTTTATGCACTGTTGTTTATCTGGAACCTACTGATCAATTGGTGCCTTTTTTCAATTTCTTCTATTAGCTCACACTCTCCCTATATATATCTTGTTCAAATTTTCAATCGTTCATAAAATACTTTTTATTCATCCACTCAAGTTCAATTACATTTTTTTTTTGAACTTTTAGTGGAGGACACTGGATGTTAATACAGTTTTTTTTCAAAAATTAATTAATTAATTAATTTTTTTTTTTTTTTTAGATTTAAGTTGCCTATATCTATCAATAGATGGCACCATATAAACTTAAAAAAATGAATGAAAATTATTTATAAAGGACTTTCTGCAATATAGTAAAAAAAAAAAAGTAGGAATTGTCTTTAAAATAATTTTTTTATATTATTTGTTTGTGTTATATTAATAACAGCATATTTTTTTTTTCAAATGCATTCCCAATTTTTTAATATCTTACAAATATGTAAAAGATTCGACGAATTTACTATAAAGCCTTATCGTTAAATGATAATTTATTTTATTGAATAATTTTAGTACATTATTTAAGAATGAAAAAAAAAAAACATAAATTAAAAGTAATAGTTTTAAACGTCAATTGAATGCATCAATAATTGAGTACATCAACTAAACAACCAAAACACTGGAGAAAATTTCCATTTACTTTATTAATGTTATACCTAATAATCATGAAGGAATTGATTAGGTGACGGGTGAATATATTTACGAATTTCAGGACACGCACATTCTTTGAAATCATGGATAAAGAGAAAAGCGTGCCAAATATTATAATGCACAAAACATTAACATTAAGTATTTATTTTTAATTTTCTTCTTATAACTGTATTTATAATGTTTAGTAGTATTAAGCAATAATAATGATAATAATAAACCAATCCTTACTGGTACAACTTGCAGTGGCATATAATCCGCAAAATGTATTGGACAATCATATTCCATGAAGATACAAGTAAATAAAAGTAAAATAAACAATAAGTTTCACTTCAGAATCTATTTTTAGAACATGAAAATTATTGAAAAGCAATTTTTAACTAACACAAACGTTTGATTCTGAATGGAAGAAATTTAAAACAAATTTTCAAAGGTTTATAAGCTTTATGGTAAATCTAAAAAGATTATAAGCCATCTGCTAATATTACAATCAATATTTATTTATTTTAAATTTTTTTTTTTTTTTTATTTGTTATTCTGTTATATATTATTATTTTTTTATATTTCGGTATATAATGCGCGCCTTCGTATAGGTATTAACTGTTACTTTTGTTGTCTACTGTACTATCGTTTTATTTTTAAAATATCAGTTTATTTTAGCTCACACTGAAATTTCTTTTAATATCTTCGAAAAATAGCTGTCTCATGAGCGAATTTTTAAAGTTTAAATTACACCAATGAGGGAAAAAATCCACCCGCAGAATGTATGGGACAACTTATAATTCTCTCTAAAGAAATCTTAGCTATTTTGTTGTTTAGCTTATAATCTAGGGGCTATAGGTAGAAATTATGATTTTATAATTTACTTTCATTTATCTCTTTTGTTAATCATTGTAACTATTCTTATTTCGATGGTACATAAATAGTTTATTCTATGATTTACAGTGGCTCCTATAAAGGAAATCTAGAAATTATTTTTACCTTATAATATGCATATTTTAGACACGAAGTGGTGATACTCAGCTTTTGATTACTTATTAAAAAAAAGGTTTTCTTTCTTAGATCGTGGTGCCCAGATCGCACCCTTGCTCAAGCTAGAAGTATGTTGCTGATTCCATGGGACAACGGTATGCAGATCCTGTCATTCTAAACATGGATGCCATGTGGGCAGAGAGCACACCTAGATGTCCATTAATTTGCCTCTTGACCATGGGATCTGATCCAACTCAGCAAATCGAGTCGTTGGCCAAATCGAAGGAGTTAGCCTTTGGCGCCATATCAATGGGTCAAGGACAAGAAGTTCATGCTAGAAAACTTATGGGTAAAAATATGGATAGGGGGTGAGTGCTCAAGAGAAATATATTTTTCGTAATATAATGAAAGATTCAGTATTATAAGTATTTAAAAATAATTTTAGAATCAAATAATAATAATCTTACTCTTTAAATTAAAAAACAAAACAAAATACCTGTTTTGTTGTTTTGCTAAAGGTAAATATTTGCAAAAAGGCAAATCTCGAACTTGATACAAGTTCCGATTTTATACAGTCCTGATGTTAGTTTTAATAATGGTTATTCAGAATTAAAAAATGGAATTTGAAAGTAAGATATATGTGTCTTCCTTTCGTAAGATACATGTATTTTATTCATCTTACTTTCGATACATTTCATAAGATACATGTATTTGCGTACGATACATTTCGTAAGATACAGATTTGTAATACATTAAGATTAGTAATTTATAATATTTTTTTAGTTTATTCCGTCTTCTAATAAAATTGCTATATTAATTATCATGTGAAATAATAAATTCATGCTAAAATGTTAATAATTTATTCAACACGGATTACAAGTTCCACTTCCAATTTGAACAATGTAATAAATAAATTGTATCTATTATACTTAATTTTTTTATAAAACTTACTTAATTTTCATTTTCTAGGGTGGTTGGATGCTACTTCAAAACTGTCATTTAGGTCTTGACTTCATGGATGAACTCTTAGATAAAGTATTAAACACGGAAAAGATGGATGACACTTTCAGATGCTGGATTACAACCGAAGTTCACGAAAAATTCCCGATCTCTCTGCTCCAAGCGTCTATCAAGTTTACTAACGAACCTCCCCAGGGCATAAGAGCTGGGTTGAAACGCACGTATTCGACTGTTACTCAGAAGCAATTGGAAGCTATCTCTTACCCTCAGTGGCAACCCATGCTGTATGCTGTTTCCTTTATGCACAGTGTTGTCCAAGTAAGAATAAAATTATATTTATAATATATGCTCATAGAAATTGTTGTATGTTTTTAAATGCCGAACATTTGGTTGAAAGTCATTTGCCATCAGAACGACAGATAAGCACCAGATTCAAGAGTCATCTCACATTGTACCTGCATTTTGCAACCATAATTTGTGTGGCTCGGGAGACATATGAACCTCCTTGAACCTAACTTATAGGACTTTTTGATCTATAGGTTAATTCTGTCCATCCCTGGTATAGACACAGGTTTGATGTCGCTAGTCTTGTTTCAAACCAAGCACCTTTAGTCCAGTTCTTTAATGCGCCATAATTATATTAATAAATAAGTATATATATCATTCATGTTAATCAAGAAAAAAATATTATTTCAATAGTTTTACCGGTAGTGATCTTGTGCTCCGTTTAGTATATTACTATATATTAATCCTGACGACTTAAAATGGTTTGGTGGTTAATGCATTTATCTCCAGAATTGTAGGAATTCAGTGTACTTACAAATGTACCCTAAACCAAAAATTTTTCGTATCACCCAAAAGGCACTTGTAGGCTGAACTTGTAACTGTATTAGAGGAGAAGGGAGGGAATTTTGAGGGCACCAGGGATATGTATTAATCCATTTATGTAGTAATCTCGGTGTAAAATGGTCAGCAAACTTAGAGGTTCAGTAGCCGTTGTGTTGAAGAACAAATGCCTCAAAATGATAGAAAACACTTTAGTCCTAGGCTGTCTCATTCGATGTAAAGCGCTGTTATAGTAATCATTGTGTTGATTCATATTTCAAGATAGACACGGCTACATACCGGTTTGAATCCAACACGCGAATAAAACATGAGTTTTATTCGTCTGCTAGTTATACATATTCCCGATGGCATCGAAATAATTCCTTTTAAGGTATAAAATTGAATTAATAAGAAAACCCCAAAGCCATTGTGTTATTTTATGGAAAATTAACTTTCGTAATACAATGATACATATTTATAGAATATTAGTTTACACAGTATTATATCTATAAAAATTAATCCTTTTTTTTTTTTTTTTTTTTAAATTTTAAAAGTAAATTGAGCTTTTTCATAGCGTTTATTTTACAGGTCGATCTGCTTAAATCACTGCTATGTTAATTTTTTTATAATTATATCAAATTTAGTAGTGATTTATTTATAAGTTTAGAATTATAAAGTAAATTTTCAGAATCATTTTGTGAAAGCAAATATTGAAATGCCATACATTTTTTTTTAACATAACTGAATATGTTGCCTCGTAATCTCTAATATTTTCTCTATATGGGCATTAACATTGTAAATTCTTATCTTGATCGGTAACTGTTGACTAAAATCGTCCAAAAATATTGACTGCATTGCAAAAACATTCGATGAGTAAAGAATAAAGTGATAATGTATTAATATTGCTTTTGACTATGCATGTATTTGCATGAAACATTACATTATTTTACTTTGTGTTCAATTGTGCTTACAAAAATGGAGGACATTCTAATATTTATTTTGGTAAAATATTTATGAGAAATTAAGTGTATACTATAATTCTGAACAAACGTTATATTTTTGTCAGCTTTTTTATTTAAAAAAAAAAAAAAAAAAATGCGCTAGTAATAAGGTGTTGGCCTGAATCAAACACGTTGTATTAAAATGAGTTATGATCTTATTTCAATCTATTTGTAGGTTAAAATTAAAAGAAACTGTAAACATTATTTTTTAAAGGAAAGAAGAAAATTTGGACCTTTAGGATGGAATATTCCGTATGAATTTAATACAGCTGATTGGGGAGCTAGTGTCCAATTCTTTGAAAATCACTTAGATGACATGAATCCAAAAGTTGTAAGTTTAATCACGAAAATCTATTATATATTTATAGTATACTTATATGGATCGAAGTCTCCCTTATTTATATATATTTAATATAAATTGTAAAGAATCGTTATGGTTTTTTAAAATTAAATCCGTAATTTTTGTCAATAAAATTTCATTTTTAAAATTTTAATTCGAGAATCTTTTGTTTTCTCCAATTTATGCTTAGTATTCACAAAGAAAAAAAAATATTAATTTAGATGTTCTATGCAGTCTTAATTTAAAAACGTAAATCATGATATATCCGTTCTTTGTATGTCCGAATTTATTGTTTGCATTGGTGATCCTTTTCTGTTAATATAATTATTTAGGTGACTGAGAGTTACTAGGTATATTAAAAAAATAGAATATATTTCGTTGTTCATATTCACTTGTTACTTGTAGTAGGTCTTAGCAGATTTCGATTTCATGCAATGTATTGGCAAGAATCTGTGCTATAAGACTAATAGCATCTGTAATGTGATATTTCGGTTTCTGCAAATTAGTACAAAAGCATCTGATGGACACAGGCTGTCACATAACCCAACATGTACAATTTAATGCAATTAATTAGATTAATCAAAATTATACATAATTAGAATTCCTTACCTGATCAAAAGCTTGCCAATATATGACATGAAATCGAATATCGCTTCATCGTACTAATTGCTACCAACAAATCCCTTATCGAAATTTATAAATTTTTGTAGTTGTATTTGTTTCTATTTTTTTTTTTTTTCATGATAAATATTCAATAATTCTTATACACTGTATTTCAATGAAAAAACTGAATATGTTTAAAATTTTTATTGATTTTTTTCGTTCTCTCTTAACAGGGCGTATCTTGGCAAACGGTTCGATACATGTTAGAGAGGTTCAGTATGGAGGTAGAGTTACAGACGATTATGACAAGAGACTTTTGAACACTTTTGCTGAAGTAATATTGTTGTTTTGCTCGTTTTTTCATTTTATCCTTAATGTGAATTATATTTGAAAAATTAGAAAAATAATTTTAATTTATGTCGCGAAAAATAAAATATCCATTTAAATTGAACAAAAACTGTTCTAAATATACTTTTTTATTTCCTTAATCTGCTGACAAATTATTTACTGAGATTGGTTATAAATTGATTAAGAATTAAATCATGATCATTAATTAGTATTAAGCATAAATGTTATTCATTAATTATTTTATTTACGAATTCTCTTCAAAAATTGTTAATGACTAAGGTACTCCACGATATAATTGCTTCATTCGTCAAACCCCACAATTTTTAATTAATCAAGTATTTCGGGAATAATGTTAATATTAAAAATATGACATTAGTGAATAGTGCCATTGAAAACCATTTACTTTTATTATAATATAATCATCTTTGATTGGAATTGATTAAATTTGCAATGTAGCAACACCAAATTAATGATGATCATATTTATATTTCACGTTAATTTAAATTTTTGAAATAGGGTGCAGAATTGCCAACTTTTAAGACAAGTTAAAAGTGGGCAATTCTGCATCCTATTTTAGCAATTATTGTTATCATGTCCTCTGTTTGACTTCATGAAATCAAGGCCACTGGCTTCAACTTTTTTAAATTGCCGGAGGTACGTTACCAGTGGAACCCATTGCCAAGATTGTAGATCATTTAGCCGACAAGGCGTTGTCCGAGATGCACCAGCGAGGAGGTAGATCTACGTTGCACCTCTAGACCCCCTGGCACCCTGAGACTTTTTCGGAACACTCTATCTGATAATTTACTTGAAGGCAACTCATCTGAAACCTGGTTTAACATTATTTTAAACATCCCTGATAAGCCCGGTTTAAAGCTGTTGCCTTTTTCAGACCTCCTGACTGGCCATGATTGTATGGGCCAATCATCTCTTTCGTATGAAAATATTTGCAAGCCCAAAATGCATGCTCTGCAGTCTTGAGAGGACATGGATTCATCTCACCTTCCTGTCTGCCCTGCACTTGTTTCCCTCTACTGTGTATGGTCGTTACTGGGAGGCTAGGGCCCTTATGGGCTTAACATGTCACTATGTGATTTCTTTCGATTCTCGTTGTTGTTTTCATGTTCTTTGTGTTCTTTTTTTTCTTTTTATTTTATTACTTATTGTAGCCTGCCATTGAGGAAAAACGTTACCAGTGGAAGAGGAAAAAGTGGAATTCACAATGCATCATTAGCAATATTTTTCTTTATAATAGAGAAATGTTTTTAAAGAAGGTGTTGGTTTTACTTCAACGAATATGTTATATTTATGCATGTTCTTTTAGGAATGGTTTGGAGAACATATGTTTCTTCCGACGTTTGCTTTTTATGAAGGATATGGCATTCCCCTCATGTCCCACTATTGAGCAATATCTGGATTACATTGACAATTTGCCGGGTGTGGACACTCCTCAAGTTTTTGACTTCACCCAAATGCGGACATTACGTATGTATTGAATCCTATTTACGTTACAAAAGGCAAGGGCGTAGAAAGTTAAAGGCGTATTTATCTGCGAATTTAAACTCCTTTCATTGAGTTGCGTAATTATTTCAAAGATATTAGTTATAAAAGAATTAAATTTAATTTTAGAGGTGAATAAACATTAACTGATTACTAAAATGTTTGCAGAATTTCTGAATGTTAAATGTCTTTTTCAAAAGTTTAAAAATTGAAAAAGACCAGACAAATGAAATTAGCTCTCCACCCCATATATTTAAAAATCTAAACTTCCTCGTTTATTTTTAAATTTTAACTTCTTTTTTAATTATGCCCATTTTCCAAATTTATTTAAATAATTTTTAATACTTCCATTTGAATGACAAATTCTTTTAATTTTCAAAAAAAAAAAAAATTAACATAAAAATCTCTAAAATTGTCCCTACAGTATCCCAATGGTAAATGTTTTTCTTTGTTTCAGAAATTAGGAATAGCACTGGTTACTATCAGGAAAACTTCTTCCTTAATATTTTTAGTTATATTGGTCTGTTAATAAATTTTTAATTCTACATATAGATGTTATTATTATTAATTTGCTTTATGCATATTTTTGAAGTTTTTGCGTTACTAAAATTTATGTAGTTTTCTTTTTTTATAATTACTTATTTTCTATGCAAATTGTTACATTATACAATCATATTTTTTGCATTAAAACTACATTATAAATTATTATTCCGGCTGTATTAGAGACTACGGGGTTTATAATATGTGTAGAGATAGAAATATTTGTTATGTGCACATTGTTTTACTTTTTTATTCATTTTGTTGTCATTTTTTTTTTTCTGTTAACTTGTGCATGCATTTATTTATGGTTTATATTGAATTTTCAATAAAAATTGCATTAGAATTTTCAAGACCGAATTTTCAGAACGAACTTTCAATGTCAAGAAAATTTTGTCTTTAAAATACATAATTTTCTTTTCATTCTGGGCCTTTTAGTTAACAATAAATAATTTTCTCTGTTTAAAATTTTTGAAATGTTTACAAAAATCTGTTATTACATCGTATTTTCTTTTTAAAAGGCATGCTTTTTAAAATGGTATATGACTGCAATATGAAGTTATTAGTTTAAAATAATTTGTTAATAATTACATAAATATCATATTTTTATAAAATAAATGACACAAATAGCCATTATACCATGAAACCCTTTCTTTTTGTAAATATTTTTGCTATTATGATTTTATATAAATGATTTATAATTCATTTTTTTCTTTTATAATCCTATAAAGAGAAGTGAAATATCTAAACAAATCTTTATGAATAAAAAATATATGTTATTTATTTTCATAACTATATAGATTTTATTCTACTATAATTTCTTTTTATTACCTCATAATCATAAAAGAGGAAAGTCTTTCTCTAATTATATATATATATATATATATGTGTGTGTGTGTGTGTGTGTGTGTGTGTGTGTGTGTGTGTGTGTGTGTGTGTGTGTGTGTGTGTGTGTGTGTGTGTGTGTGTGTGTGTGTGTGTGTGTGTGTGTGTGTGTGTGTCTGTGTGTGTGTGTGTGTACCTATGTCTGTGTGTGTGTGTGTACCTATGTCTGTGTGTGTGTGTCTATGTCTGTGTGTGTACAAAATTAATTCTTTAAAATTGCTAAATATTTTAAAAGATATTAACATAAATCTTTTGCATCACACATTGTACTAATAATTTCTTTTTAAAAACACTATTCGTTTATGCAGCTATCAGAGTAACACTACTAAGGGATGTTCTGGATACCATACTGAGCATACAACCTAAAGACACAGGCGGCGGCGTTGGCGAAACTCGAGAATCAGTTGTTCATCGGATGGCCAAAGACATGTTGTCCAAGCTGCCTCCGAATTATATTCCTCATGAAGTAATCAACATTTTCAATTCTTTTTTAAACAAGTAATATAAAAAAAAAAAAAAAAATTTTAAGTCAATTTCCTTCTTTTTTTCACTCTATTGCAGAAAGTCCTTCATAAATAATTTTTCATTCATTTTTTAAAGTTTATCTGGCGCCATCTATTGGTAGATACATGCAACTTAAATCTAAAAAACTAAAATTAATTAATTAAATTTAATTATTGAATTAACATTTGAAAAAAACTGTGTTAACATCAAGTGTCATTCACTTCAAGTTCAAACAAAATGTATCTGAATTTGAGGGATGGACAAAAAGTATTTTATTATCGATTGAAAATTTGAACAAGATATATATAGGGAGGTGTGAGCTAATGGAAGGAATTGAAAAAACGCCACTCTGCTCATTAACCCTGTGGCACACTCATTTGGCTGAAACGGATTTGTTTTCAATAGCAGAGCTATCTTGTATTCGATACCAACTTCATTTTCTCACTCTCTTTTAAAATTCCTTAACATAATATCAATTTGGGAGCAATCTAAAATAGTTTCTATTTCTTTATCTACAGGAACAGTATCAGAAAAACACCTCAGCCCCTTTTTTTTACTGTTAAAAACTTTGTACTTTAACGTTCACTTTAAAACGTTTGTTTTTTCAACAGTGGTACTACGAGAACAATATTCAATAATGAAAGAGGATATACTTGTCCTTTTCTTGTTTCTGACAATTTATTTTTCTACTGCCGAACTAACCAGAAATTACAGTTTTTTTGAATTTTTGATAATTTCCCAAAATTTTCAACAAAAAAAAGTGGGGCTAAAATCTCTTTCATACGTGTGAATTTAGATTAATCACAAAACTGGTTCAATATTTTTAGGAGAAATTAACAAATTGGACTTTTATTTATTATAGAATAAGCTATGAAAAATTATATTTATTTCTTTGCAATAGTCTCTTCAGAGTTGAAGGTTTTCTTCTATCGATATTTATGATGTTTTTTTTTTTTTTTCTATTTTAAAAATTGCAAATAGTTAAATATGACATTTTTTTTTGTAAAACCAATTTCAATGGATGGAGGGCAGTATATAATAATATATTTGGTTTAATTATAACATTAAATCTAACAATTAATATTACGACATGTTACATTTTAATAACTATTCTTATGTACTCATCTTAACTACTCAACTCTTCAGCATGCACACATGAATTTTTAGCATTTCAGAATTCTACAGGCAATTTTACATGATGCAGTTATTAACATGCAGCACAATTTGAATTTAACAATGTATTGCTGGAATTCAGATACCGTCCGTTTGTGCTTAAATCTTAACTTGACGATGATTGTTGCGTCGCTTGCAGAATATCCCTTGCACTGTTAATTTATTATGTCATTTATTGGTGTATGTTAATTACTGATTCGTCATCATAACTGGCTCGACAGCCCATTGTGGGCCTTGGCCTTCTTTAAAAGATCCAGCCATTGTTCTCCTCTTGGCCGTGGACCTCCATTTTTTATCTTAATAACATTAATATCAGAGTCTAAACAGTCGACCCATCTCTTTTTTCGGTCTTCCCCTTGGTCACTGTCCAAAAGGAGTTACATTGAAAACAATCAAAGCAGCTCTATCACTTTCCATTCTCATGAGATGACCGACCCATCTCATTCTGTTCAGTTTAATAAATTTTAGAGAGTCAATATCTCTAAAAAGTTTGTAAAGTTCAAAATTGTATCTTCTTCGCCAATTTCTATTGTCATTGATACCACCAAAAATAGTTAATTACTAATTGACATTTAGAAAAATGTGTTATTTTCAGGTAAGGGAGAAAATAAAAGCCATTGGGGACCCAGCCGCTCCAATGCAGATTTTTTGAAGCAAGAAATCGACCGCATGCAAAGAGTCATCACTAACGTGCGATCCACTCTGATGGACCTGGAATTGGCGATTGAAGGCACAATTGTCATGAACGAAGTAGGTGTTTCACCAACTGCATAAAATTGTGATCCGACAGCGAATGAATCTTATTCTTCGACACTCTTTTTGTAAACCAACAGATTTATCCATTTAAACCACTGCCATGTTTTTTTACTCATAAAATAAAATACCATAGAAAAAATATTCAATTAGTTTTGTAGAATCATTTTATTAAGTCAAATGTGAGAAATGTCTTCCTTTTTGATAAACACAATTGCCAACGTTGTATCATATTCTGTAATGTTTCCTGTTGATCAGAATAAAAGTATTATATGCCCTAATATGAACAATATACTAATATACAAGCTGTATAATTATGTATACATCTTCAAAATTATGCAGTGATGTTCGGACGTACTTATTTTAAGAAGAAGTTTATTTTATATAATCTTTTGTAGAAAAGATTTTGTATTTAAAAAAATATTTCAGAACAATATCATTGTTTTAACAGATGCTGCGTGATGCTCTAGATAGCATTTATGATGCCCGTATTCCAAAAATATGGGCCAGGGTATCCTGGGACTCCAGTTCTTTGGGATTCTGGTTCACTGAACTACTGGAAAGAAACAGCCAGTTCTCAAACTGGATCTTTAAAGGAAGACCGACTTGCTTTTGGATGACGGGTTTTTTCAATCCTCAAGGTTTGTGAAGTATTGAAATCCTTTGCCATCCTACTTATATTAATTATTTTTTTCTCTTTTACGAACTGAATTATAGTATGTAAATACAATCGAAATGTTCCTTGTGGGTCATCCGGGTTAGAATAGCCCCACTGTATCCCATGCATGCCATAAAAGGCAACTAAAATGGGTACCCAGCGCCCGTAGGTATAACCGTATGGGGTAAAGTCAGACTTCCTTTGGGTGCCCCATGTCTTTGTGCCAGAAGATCAAGGACAAAAAGAAGCTACATTTTTTATCTTTATCATGACTCGTCGGTTTATAGCACACGGGTTCTTGGACTTGGTCTAGATGTTGGTGTCGACTAAGTGGGTTGAGAAACATCAACACAATCGAAGTTTACTTTTAAATTTACTTTTTTTCTTCCTCATAACTCATACTACATACTACTCATATAGATAAACTCATTTTCGATGTATGGAAACATATTCCATGCATCGAAAAATGAGTTTATCTAATGAAGAAGGGAATTATTCTTCTCTCTAAAGCAAATATACCAAATATTAGAATTTTTGTTTATGAAATATGTTAACTTCTAATAATAAAGCCTTTCTTTTTGATTTCTTAAGAAAAACTAACGTACATTTATGCAACACAAACAATTTATGAACAATCACTTTAATTGAGGTAAAGTAATTTCTGAAGAGCATCCTTGCCTATATTTTGTAGTTAAATGACAAGTTTTAAACTAATTTCAATAATACTGCCAATTGTTACTCCTTTAAATTTAAACAGCTGATATGACCCAGCTTTTCCCGACTACAGAAAAAAAAATTTTTTCATTCACAAGCGTAAAATATTTATAAACAAATCCTTCACTTGAAATTTATAACTTACTTTATTTTTCGTATTTCATTCTTTAAATTAATTTGCATTTTTAACAAACACACTATTTCAGAAAAAAATTAACTCAGTTTTTCAATTCCTTCTATTAGCTCATACTCTCCCTATATATATCTTGTTCAAATTTTAGATCGTTCATAAAATACTACTTATTCATCCACTCTAGTTCAAATACATTTTTCTGAACTTGTAGTGGATGAATATTATTAATGCAGTTTTTTCAAATATTAATTCAGTAATTAAATTTAATTAATTAATTTTAGTATTCTTTTTAGATTTAAGTTGCCTATATCTACCAATAGATCGTGCCAGATAAACTGAAAAAAAAATGAATGAAAATTATTTATAAAGGACTTCCTGCAATATAGTGGAAAAAAAGAAGGAATTGACTTTAAAAAATTTTTTTTTTTTTTATATTACTTGTTTATAAGCAATCTTAGTCTTTAATACCATTGAACATGTGTGACATTATTTGCAGGAAAAAAGGATTTCTAACAGCAGGAGTTTAAAAAATAACTGAGTGGGCCAAAATCAACGGATCAATTTTGCGGAAATTATCCCTTTGATTTTGGCCCACTCACTCAATCAAACAAAATATTAATTATCAAATTCATATCTTTTTCTTAATTTATTGAATAGTGCCCCAATACTTTTTCAGCATATGACCCTAGCAGTTGACCAAATAAGTTTTAGATTTTATCCACACTGGCTTTATCTTTTTAAATAAAGCAAAAATAATAATAATAAAATGTTTTACTTAATAAAAAAAAGTATATAAGTATTATAATACTTTAAACCATTATAATATAGGATAGAATTTAATATTACAATAATAATAAATTAGATTTATGAAGCTAATTATTGTTTGAATGAATTTATTGGGTCGGCAGAAAAGTTTTTCGGTTTTTGCCATTTAAAACCTTTTTGAAAACCGTAAGGGTTATCTCTGAATGAAAATTTTAAAAAAGAGCTTTAAAATAAAAAAAAAATCACGCAAAGAATTTCATACATAAATATTGTTATTACAGAATACAGGAAAATTATTATTATTATTTTAGTTACTAAGTTTCAATTACCTTACATTTTTAGAAATGTATCTGAATGAAAATATTACTAATTTTTAAGTGAAATTTTAAATACATAAGAACATTTAGTTTAATTTTTCATTCTAATATTTGTGAATAATTTACATTACAAAAATTTGGTTATAAAAATTGCGATATGGTTGTAGGATGTGCTCGGTTTTTCATTCCATTCTAGTATTATGATCATTGTGGTATGTAGTACCTTTGGTATATGGTCATTGGTATTTGGTATATGGTTGTGGTAGTATGTACCTTTGTAGTATGATCATTGTGGCCTTTGGTTTAAAAAAGTCAAGTGCCTTAGGATATAGAATAGCGGCAACCGTTTTACAAACCGTTTTGGTAAAAAAAAATCTTGCTGTTGTAAGTAATTTTTTTTCTGTAGGTTTTCTAACTGCTATGAGGCAAGAAGTAAGTAGAGCTCACAAAGGTTGGGCGCTGGATACAGTCACCCTTCACAATGATGTAACGCAGTTAGTCAGAGAAGCAGTGAAAGATGCTCCTAAGGTAAGCATTATATTATCCAGCCTGTTTTTTCCAGGTTGCATTTTTGCTAACAATTAAAACCTATGTTGACATTTGAAATGCGGTACCCCCTTTTTCAACCCATTCGCTTCGCCCTTGAGAGTCGCATCTCGTAGTTAAAGAACCATTTCTGTAGATGTGTTAGATATTTTGCCATTTCAGTAAAATATTAGTTGGGGATCCCATAATAGGACTATTTAAAAGTTTTTTTCCTCACCAGTTTCTTATTGACAGATCGAAGTCAAATTATTGTAGTTCAACAATAATTCAAAATGTTGAATAAAAATTCCTCAAAAATTAAATTGCAATACCACGAAAAATGTGCGCAGATACGCCAAAATTGCGATATCAGTAGAGATAGGGATTATCGAATGGTCAAAAGAACAGAAAAATGTATACAACAGACACCTGTTTATTCAGTGATGAATGTGAAGTCTTTGAGCAACAGCACAGATCCTTATGTGTACAAACTATAAGGTAATAAAGGATTACCAGATTTATAACTCGCTGTGGTCCACACACATGTCTGCGGTACTTGGAGGTGGTCCTTGCCACACTTCATATCCATCGCAGTCCGAAATGAGTCCTACCTACGTATATATTAACCTATAGACTAGATTCTATAACCGCCGTTTCTTCAAAAATAAAAGTGAGAATCATTCGTGAACAAAATGCGAAGACGATCAAATGCGCTTTTCGAAGGCGAACAATTGCAGTTTCATTGTTGGTTGCCATATTGCCTATCTGCACCACCTAAGACATCCGGTTATGGGTGGATGTAGATTCCTAGTTGACAATCATGTGCAGTGGTTAACAAGTCCCCACTAGCCGTTCAGCTTGCTCCTAGATTTTTCTTCATCAGTTATGCCACATTTGCTTGGATGGCATTCACATCTTGTTCTACATGCATAGAAGTCATATTGACTAACGACGTAGCGGAGTTCTTGGATAGAGCTTCGTTCCTAACATGTAACTAAGGATATTCCACTCGCTGTCGTCTATCAGGCATTTTCAATGATCTTTTGAAAGTTTTGCTATCACGAATCGTATTTGATTCAATTACGGAGCGAGCTGCTGGTTTTTATTACCCGAAATTGACAATATGCATGAGGTTACTCGCATTAATTTCTGGTTTTCACTTTTAAAGGGTGTATTTATAAGCTGAATATACAAAACTTAATTCATTAAATAAATTTATATCACATAGGATAGTAGGATCACATAGGATGTACTTACAATTAAAAAAAAAAAAAAAAAAACGTAATATAGGCATGAACCCAACTGCATGTAATTTGGATCATAAATGCAAAATAATCACAATAAAATTTAATGCATTTGAAGTTTATATCCTCTCATTTTTTTTTTCTGTAGCAAAATCCTTCGCTATATCATTAAATGATACGCATCATATTTTCTGTAACTGACATAAATCTCGTTGAAATTCCTTAAAAAAGATTTAACGAAAAATTCTGTAAGCATTCAAGATCGATCTTTTATTCATAATTGTAGTTTACTGTAAAATCCCATCATATAAATTGCATTTTTAGTCTTGAGACGATTGCCTCGTTGCGCCATGTCTAATTCATAAGATGATGAATACATTCCAAAATATTTATTAAATTATTATTGTTTATTATAAATTTCAAAATATTTATTTGTAGGAAGGAGTTTATGTCTATGGACTGTTTCTTGATGGTGCCTCATGGGACAAAAAGAACAGTATTCTTATAGAACCTGCTCCTAAGGTGTTATTCACTGCTTTGCCAGTGGTTTACGTATATGCCATTAATTCTACTGATCCGAAAGATCCAGCTTTATACCAGTGTCCAGTTTATAAAAAACCGAGACGAACAGATCTGACATACATCACTCCACTGTGGCTGAAAACTGAGATCAACCCTAACCATTGGATTCTGCGGGGCGTTGCTCTCCTCTGTGATATAAAATAAGCATTTCATTATTTTGGCTTTCTGAATTGCGTTTAACGTTAAAAATTTTAAAAATAAAACCTGGTTTTGATGTTACAATCTTTTTCTTTAATTCTGTTTACAAGAATCATAATATATTTGACCGGACGATGTGACAAATTTAATCATTTTAGGCATAGAAAGAGTACCAGAAGAACATTTTTCTAATAAGATGAACATTTATTACATTACATATGAACATTATACATGCGATGCAACGTTTTCTGCACTGAAGTATGTAAAGTCTAAGAGTAGAAACACTCTTTTGACTGACGAATTTTATAATTTATTTACATATTATACAATATTCATTGAACTTCCATTCTTCGCTGTTTTATTAAAGTTATATTGTTACATCACTATGTGCTCCTCCTTCTTCAATTCAATACTTATTTTAAAACTTATATTCAATACTTATATTATAGTAATTATTAATATTAATAATTATTTAAAAACTTTTTTTTTTCCTTTAAATTCTAGAAAATGCATGAACATTTTTTGCTGTATTCAGCATAATCGAAAAAAAAAAAATTTTTTTTTTTTTAAAGATACGTTATGAGTATCATTGTTTATCGTCTTATTGAATAGTTTCTTTAATATGCACATTGTTTTATTTTTCAGTTTACAAAAAAAAAAAAAAAAAAACAGTGACTCAACAAACCCTACTTATCTGAATTTATTCATCAACTCCTTAACGTTGTGCTCTTGACCTACTTACTTTTTGATGTTCTTATATTCTTGAATTTAGGATAAAAATAAAAACGCAACGTTGTTTTATTGATAAATAACAATTAATTGGATGGTTGGCGGAAAAGAAATGTGCTTACTTGGTAAAATGAAAATGATAGATATGCCAATTTGTAAAATAATTTACTTAGGAAGAGTTATTTTGATATCAGCTTTTGGGACCTTTTTTTTTTACATCTGGAGTACTTACATATGAATCATATAATGCTTAGAATTATCAAAATGGGCGAAAACAGGGGAATTACCATAAAATGTTCGTTTTGTTTTTGCAGTTTGAGTAAAATGAATTATTTTCAATATAAAAATTTTAAATTGCTAGCTAAAATTAAACCTTTGGGAAGACTCAAGGAAAGTAAACTATTACAATGTATTACTATTACAAAATACATTTAAGGACTTTAATTATATATATATATAGAATATGGAATAGAATCTTCTTAAATTCCAGTAGAGCTCAACTTTAAACTTGTATGAAAAATTTTATACAAAAAAAGTCAAGTATTCATAAATATATAACAGATATTTTATTTATATTTCTTAATACTAAAAATTAGATTAATTATTAAAAGATAATTTTCTTTTAATAATTTTCAGTTTAATGTGAGTTATTAATTACAAACAATTCAAGTATATAAGATGGAGACCAATAAAAATATTAATATTTTAAACAACCACAGCAACTAATATAACTTTCTTTCTATAATATTTTGATTTTAAACACAGTGAAAATAATTACTTATACGCAACTAGTTTCATTTAAAAAAAAATCACAATAATTTTAATGGAAATTTAATTGTGTCACAAGAAAAACACAAGGAAAATTATAATGGTTTAAAAGTTTGAAAACATATTATCTGTAAATATATTTTTAATATAAGAATTATAGTTTAATTATAAAAGAAAAACAATTTTCATCAATAAACAAAGAGTTAAAATGATTAATTATGTATTTTACTTTAAACATTATCTGGTACGAAATTTTTCATTCTGTATTCTTCTCTGTTTTGATATTCTAGAATGTGAGAATTTTCAATACTTCGAAATCTTTCATGAGAAAATTTTTTGTTGAGTGCTAAACCTTATGAAGTTTCAGCTCTGGATAATACAACATGTCAATCCAACTGATCTCTCTCACCAATATCCATAACAGTTCCATTCAGAGTCAACCTTGATACTTGCGATTTGTAACAGCAAAAGCTAATTGTAGGAAAAAATTGTTTTCGTAACACGCCCATTTTTCCAAAATTTCGTAACTGGTGCAATCGTGAAACAACCACTATTTTGATAAATTAACAAATTTTAAAATCAGCCATTATTGGTTAATGTCGTACACTACGGTTTATCAATATTGCTTATACGATCAAGTATATCTCGAAATACTTGTTTAGACTCATCTTGAAGAAATGATGGAGATAAAAAAAATTTTTGAATACTTGATGTAAATAATAATTTTCCTTCCAAATAAAATTCAGTCTTATCACTATAAAGTGGTCTGTCATTAAACAGGAGGTAATTGCTTAATATCTCCGAAAAATAAACAAGTAATTCACAAAAAAGGTTCATTTTTCTTGAAGTAACCAACAGCTACGTAATCTTAAAGCAATTTTTCTTTTTTTTTATTTCTTCATCCAATCATGTTTACCACCATCTATAAATAAAAACTCACTTCGTTATTTTCATCATTCCTTTACTGAACTGAAACTGAGCAAATGACTGTAAATTAGGATATTTGAAAACTTTATCCACTCTTAAGAAAAGCTTGGAATGTACTGTTGAACCGCATATATTAACAGCAATAGTACCAGTTGGCGTAAGAATCGATATGAAGAAAATACTGCCAGAGTTTCATTCAATCTGTCAGTAAAATAGTGAGTTATAGTACTTTTTCCAGAACAGGCTTGTACTTGGACAATACGGACTTGACTGGTGTATCTGGATTGCTGTCGGTGAGTGATTCAAGTTGTTTTCTAAAAATTATTTATTAACTCTTGTTGTTCTTCAGAAAAAGTAACACTTATCAAATTGTAATGGATATTCAATTAATTGTTATTAATTGTTTAGTTATTTAATTAATTTAATAATAATGTAATAGATAATTTGAATCAAAATCCTTATAACTTGCAATATTTTCGAATTCAAAAATAACTTCTTTATTTATTTTTTTTATCTAAGTTTACAAAAAACATTGCACACCGCAGAAGTCATCCTATAAAAATTCAGATTCAGTCTTGTAAAAACATTTAGATAACTTTGGTTGTGATTACCTGATTGCAGCATTAAATCAAGATTCAAATTACACCGGCTTGTACTGAATTGAAGACATCCACCACACACATTAGTATTGGTTTGGTACCATCGTTCAAAATAATATACCATACAACAACATTTTGTCCTGTATTATTGCATTACCAACTTTACTACAATGTTATCTCATAGTCGACCATTTCATTTTTGCACAATCTTCATATGCAGCTATTGTTCCTTTAAATGACACATAGGACATTACTTTTTGCCACACATTTCTATAGTACTAATTTAATTTCTAGTATTATATTTTTTGGGAGGATTAATCTCTTTATTATGCAGGAATTTCCATTTACTATAATGCATATTTTGGATCTTCTAGATCTATATGACAGCAGAATCTGCATAAAAAAATTTACTCTCTTTTTCATTATTTACATCCATACGCGTTTGTTAATTTGTAATGTCAAAATCAAGCCGTCGTAAATTATGATATTAAAACTATTTTCTAGAAATTTGAGATAAGCATTCCATAGGTGAAAAAGTCCCGAATGATGTTAGCAGAAAACTCATCTTAAAATCAATCACCCCTCCTGCCGATAGGTATATGACATCTTTTTTTCTATTCTTTCAAGAACAAATAATTGTTTGTCGATTTTAAAGTTGCTAATTTTATGTTCGTCTATTAGCGATCCAATGTTTTTCTTGATATCCAACATGCACTCTGGAATTTTAGAAGCGTACATTGTTACTAAAACAATATAACGATCGGTGTGACACTATTGCAGCCCAATGTTACTAAGCTGCAAGCTGAAAATTCAAATTGCAAAAAGTCGACAACGTAGTGTACAGAGTTGAAAAGCAAATCAGCATAAGATGAAACAAAATCATTGACAAATTTTCTTTAAAAGTTGTACACTCTTTTCTATTCTCTTGTAATCTTTGATTAGTCTAACGCTTTGCAAAGTTCCATGCTTTGCATTTTCAATACTTTTGCTGAACTGAGCAAGCATAATGCTGTAGACTTCAATTAGAATACACACTGAAAAAGTGATTGCATACGGTTTTTCAGTTGCCACCACGAAATATGCATACGAACCTATCACGTCCATCAATAAATGATATCTTTCACCAAAAACACTGTAACCAAATGTCCATATATTCTCTTCGTCGTCTATCTTATGGGGTAGTTGAATATATAGCATTGCAAGAAAAAAAAGGAGTAATGAAAATTAAGAATGTTATTGAATTTATAAGTTGCAAATTTCTCCTGCTAAGTTGTTTTTTATAAGAATGATTTATAGATTCAAAAGATTCCTAAGTTGTTGCATTCGATTCGAGAAATAATGCCATAAAATTAGAGAAAGAAGAGAAAAGAGACACATAAGTGATACCAAGTTTAAAAATAAGAAGAGTTGATGACGAAAGCTGAAGAAACGACAAGCACATAAAGCGTGGATAACTGGAACTTCAACATTGAAAAAAAGGAGAAATATCTGTAAAATTTCTAATATATTTGTTTCTTATTTTATTGTTGAGTATAAGTATCATCCATAAAGGAAAATGTAATTCAGTAGCTTCTTCTAACATTCTTTTGAACATTTTTGGAAGTAATTTTTATGAATTACCTGAAATACAATACTCCTATTTACAATACTGATTTTGAATATGTTCGTATAAATTGAATAAGAACAGTTGAATATTACATAGTATTGCATGAAATACAATACTTTCATTTATAATTCACAATACGAATTGTGAATATGTTCGTTTAAATTGAATAAGAACAGTTGTTGATTGCTAAGAAATATTTCGTAATAATTATTTTGGTCTAAAAGAATTATTTTCAGACAAATGAAGCTGCAAATTTATATAAAAATCGTATTGTTATATTATGTTTGACAAGAGTTGAATTACTTTCTTTAGGATAAATGTACAATTTTTCAGTAAAAACAAACTTTTATCACACCAAAACGTTTCTAAAATTAAGATGTTTTTATAAAACATTCAGATTTTTTAAAATTTATAATTAAGCATCAGTTGAATATTTATTTACATTTTTTAAATGATTACAAGTTATTTAATCTGGTTTATAACTTAATATTTTTCATATTCCACTTACGAGGAAAGGTACTACGATACTGGATTATTTTTTGAAATATACTTAAAAGGGCAGGTATCATTTCAATCTTTGTTGTTTCACGTATTCAAAATGTATGAGACATGCATTGAATAAAAATTAGGTAAAGTCAAAGTTTATTTTTGTTCTTTTAAACTCCTGTGATTTTTCTTTAAAACTGAATAAAAAAATTGATGAGATAATTTGAAAAATTGCCAAATCTCTTTAAATAAAAATGTAGAAAGGTAAAGGATGTAGTTAATTATTTGTTTTCCTTCTCGGATACAGATAGGTACAGCTTTTCAATTTAGATATGTAATTACTTTTACTTTTTTGTTGTTTCTATTAGTGTTTGATGTCACGAGCACAGATAAAAGTTTTTAAAATATGCATTAAAAAATATTAATTCAAAACAATGTTGATGATCAAAAATGCGTTTTCCTTAAAACCAATTTTATATTCAGAACAGAAGATTGTGAAGTAAAAAGCTTTTGTTAATGACAAGCAAAAATATTTTTTTAATTTATAAGTATAATTATGATTTATTATAAATGCAAATGCTATTATCACAAATACAATTTTTAAAATTAAACTATTAAAGAAAAGATTGCATGACTTTTACAGCAGTGTTTTTATTAGGAGACAAATAAAAAAATGTTTTTTTTAATATTTCTTTTTAATTGGAAAATGATGGTATTACAATATCATTGAAAATTCAATTACTTGTACAGTGGTAGATTTTAAGAGTTATTGCAATTAAATGAGTTTTTGTGATATATATTATTTAAATATTCAAATATGTATCTGAAATATTTTACCTATTAAATGGAACACAGTTTGCAAGGTCTATTAAATTAAAATTTATGGTAGATTTAAAACGCAAAAACAAATATAAATAAAAAATTAATATTTTCATGTTGGTTACCAAACAAAGGGCAAGATATTATAATATGCTCTGTATATAGACAATGGTTATCTTATCGACTCTTCTATATGTAAATGTTTGTATATAATGCAATATAATGTCTTCATTGTATTAATAATTTTCAAAGGAACTTGAATATAGAATATTATTTGAAATTCCCACATCAGAGATATACTTATCAATAATAAAATAAAGTAAAGAAATAATTTTTTTTTTTTTATTTTACCAAGAAATAATTAATTTAAAAAAATGCATTTGCCTCATTTTTGTTTTTGTTGTTGTTGTTTTTTTTTTAACTTTCACAAGAGCAATGTTGTTCAATATAAAATTTATCATTTTAGTCATTTCATAGTAATTTTAAAATGTAAAAGTATTTTATCAGAGATAATATTCTCTAAATTAAAAAACAAAATATTTTTAAATTTCATTCAGAATTTGTCACGTGCAGTAATATGTAAATATACATTGTAAACTGTTTTGTAAACAATTTCATTGTATATACATTGTATACAGTATACTATTATATTTGTATAATATAATCGTTTAATCTCATAAATTTAAATTGCAAATATTTTTGGTAATATTCAATCTAATATTCCTTTGTAATATTTGGCCTTTCTGTATATTTGAAGTAATATTTGGCCTTTCTGTAAATTTAAATTTAAGGTATTTTATTTCTAGGTTATTTTGTAGCTCGACTTTTTGGTCCACTTTCAACGTTCAATAATACTGTATGTGGGAGAGTATTCAATTTCTACTGATGAAATTAATGATAATGATGGTTAAAGTCATAATGTTCAACTAACAAAGAATGATATATAATACCTATTGACACGTTGATGTAGTGCATCTCAACATGATGTAGTCCTCCGCAGATGGCATTAAACTTCTCTCTCAGTTAAAAACATGCCATGGCATAATATGTTGAATATAAATATCTCTAAGAGAAATTTAAAAAAAAATTCATATTGGAGTCTGTATGTGCAATGGAATATAAAATCAGTTACAAACACATGTTTTGCAATAGCTTAAACAGCTTAGATTAATATCCTAAAAATCTGTATCATTTACAGTTGGAAAAGCTGCCAATATAATATACACATTGAACTATCACACACATTGATTTATAATAAATAATTTCAACTCTTTTTTTTTTTAATTATAATTTAGCGAGAGAGAAAACACCCTGATAATGAAGTCCTTCAATAAAACTAAAAGCGTCAATTGATAGAACTAGAAATCGAATAAAAGTCTACAACTAACGACATTTTTTGATAGATGATTTTAAGTTTAGTTCACAACAGGTAAAATTAAACAATGAAATTAGAATGTGATGAATTTAGTTTTCCCTAATAGTTTGGAAACAGTAGAATTCGTGAAATGAAACGTCAATTCGGGACAAAAAAAAAATTTGAAGTATGAAAGGAAGAAAATTATCGCCGACAACATAAAAGAAATAAGATAAAGAAACATATCCAAGCTGGTTACAAAATAACAAAGGCTGTAATATCAAGAAGAAAAGAGAAAATAAGCAAAATGAAGATAATGATCATTGGAGCGCTTGAGGACATTTATATCCTTGCGCATGTAGTAATAGTATTGGTAACATAAGTAAGTTCAGAAATAGTTAAATCCTCTGAATGAAAAGATACCGATCGTATTATGTAGACAATAAACTTAAATAGGATTTTGTTGCAAGAGACATTATATGATGCAATACCCTCATAGAATCCTCCAAATATTTAAATCTTCTTAAAGAATGGCATTTATTGCTGTAAACTATGATAAAATAATTATTTATTTTACATATTTCCTTTGTGTAGTTGATATAGCTGTGCCAAGGGGAAGCATATTTTAATGGTTGTCTTATTATACTCGGCACTTTCGGAATTGTTCTACAAGAAATATATATATGACTTCTTAAAGAAGGTGGTTAGAAAGGGTAGGTTCAAGGTTAGGAAGCAAGGTTATACTTCAAATATGTATATATTGAGAAGTATAACCTTGCAAGGTTGAAATCTAAGTATACTGTACCGCTGAGGAAATCGCCAATCTTACAACCGGAATATATCGGCAAAGTTTCGCCAATTTCTTTAGGATTCAATACTGTAATTAGAGGAATTCGTAATTTCTTTTTCTCCAAACAACATAATGACTATTTTGTTGATACTTTGTTAGTTAATTGGAGAATTTTTATTTATAATAATTAAGAACAGAAATATATATTCTTTCAAAAAGTATTCTTATAAATTATTAATTACGAGCTTGTTCTCTTAGAATATATGTCGGCCACTGATACGGAATATATATCTTTATGAAGTTATAATCCATGAAAATATGAAACAAACAACAAAAACGATTTTTTACTTTATTAATAACTTATGTTTGATTATGAAATAAATATTGTCTTTTTAATGCTATTGATAAAGTTAAGGTTTTATGTTAACCGTTATTTGAATTCGTGCGAAAAATGCTATTTTTTATTTTTAGAACGTTAGTTCACAGCGAAAACGCCTCTCGAACGCATTACATTTTTTCCGGTTTTGTGATGTTTCTTTTTAATACTGTTTATATAGTTAAAGTTTTTGTGGCAATAGTTTTTGAATTCGCGCCGATAAATGTAACTTTTTATTTTTAGAACGTTAGTATTAACTTAGTATAACTTAATTTTTTCTGAAGCCTTGTGATGTTCTTGTTTTCTTCATTCGATGTGTTTATGCAAGGACAAGTTTTAGTAAGGCAATACAAAAATTATTTTCGCCTCAACTAAAGAATATATCAGAATAAAATGTAAGTTATTCTCTATTTTCTTCTTCTTTATTATTACTATTGTTTTAGCATTCGAAGTCGTGACATGAAATATTATTTGGCATAACAGAAAAAAATTTGGCGTTTTAACAAATAACTTTGGTGTACTTTTATCATAATAACGATTATTATCGTTGTTATAATGATAAATTTTTGTGAGTTAGCAAAACAATATTTTACATAATAATTTGGTAAAACGATAAATTATAAAACGATAATTTTTAAAACGATAACATTTGGCATAAACGCATATCATTAAAATTCTGCCAAACTAATGGTAAACTTTTGGCGATAAAGAGATATAAATTGGCGTAAAAGCAATTAGAATTAGTTAATAATTTGAGTTAGAATTTGGCATTAAAGCAATAATATTTATCGAAAATGCATTTTAAAAATTTATCACTTAGAGAAATTTTATTTATAAGATAAATAAATATTTTTGGCTTAAAAGCAATTTAGAAATAAAAGTTTAGATTAGGGGATTAAAATTTGACGTAATAGCTGTTTGGCTACTGATGTTGGTGAAATACAACTTCAGCAGCCATTTTGTTTGTTTACTTGGCATCCTAGTTATGGATTTTGGCGTAATATGATATTACCGTGAAAACTAATTGCTGCATTCATTATATGTTTGGTTGGCGGCAACCCCTGGCGAAGCATTTGGCACAAAGAGTACAAGATTCTAAGAATTTTACCTTTGTTTTGTGTTTTTTAACCTTAATTTTGTACATCAGTTTTATTATTATTATTAATTTAGGCAATATAGTAGGGCAACAATCTTATTGTATGTATGAAAAGCTCCTATTCTAAAAGTTGTTTCCTGCTCACTTAAAAGTTACGATATCCTTAAGCATGAAAAATCACTATAATTCAGAACTAGAATTCATGTATTCTAATTTATTTGAAGGAGCCTGATGGCTGGTGACTAGCGCTCTGGAGCTCTGTGACGCAGGTTTCGGGTTCGAGTCTCGATGGTACCATGGATGTTTGTAGTGATTCAGAATCCACTAAGTCCCGAATCCACTTGATCCCGGGCTGAGGTTACCTTGGGAGTAGGGCTAATAACCCTACCCCGTAAAAATAAATATCTCCCTGTTTCTGCGTGTAGGCCTGCGAGTGGTACAACCGTACAAATTCTGCAATACAAATTCTACGGTATAAATTCTTCTTCATTGGTTCAACAGCTCATGGTGGGCTGTAGAACAAATGAAGAAGAATTTGTCTGACAGTAAAAGTATTTTTCTTGCTACTAATGTATTACGGTACATGAAATTTTACTCTTCGATTAAAAAATTAATTTGACCCAACTAAAATAATATAATTTCACAGAATAAAAACTTAATTAAAGTATAGTTTTCAACAAATGTTTCGATTATTCGTTGATTCTTTCAGTCTATGTCTAAAAAATATCTTTTTTTTCCCTCGTCATTTTTTCTTTTTAT
>BPLR01004441.1:0-42028 GCA_021605095.1 Caerostris extrusa | reverse complement strand
TTACGTATTGCGATTTGACACGCAGGTTTGAGAACACACAGCTTTATTTACAACTGTGCCACGCAGGTTTGAGAACACACAAGCACAAATAAGCACAAACACCACACATACAATTGAGCATTATACAATATTTCTAGAAACACGTATTTGAAAATGGCCAATATAATTTTTTGGCAAAATGTTTTTAGAAATAGAATGAATTGTGATATTTTTTTTTATAATATGCATATTGTCAATTATTGGTTACACATGTTTTACCGAAACTGAACAACAAATATTTATATTCATAAAAAATTATTTTTAAATTAGAATCGTTATTTTTATTTATTTATTTTACATTCTAACAAGAGGGAAAAACGTTTTTTTTTTTTTTTTTTTTAAATGTTTAAGCTTTTTCACTACACTGTTAATACTATAAAATTATTCGTATTATTTTAATAATTATATACAATAAACTTAATATTTGAGATTTTCCCATCAGTCACACACAAAGAAGTAAGTGAAAGAATGATTTTTCGGACTCTCCAGCAGCAGTTAAATCACCACTTCCACCTGATCACGTGCCTTCCACGTCATCCAGGCGAGTTCATTGCAAAATGTAGAGGTGGTCATAATGTTTTGGCTCTTGAGTGTATAAATAGTGGTTGAAAAACACAATTATTTTGTATTATAATATAAATATGTAATTAAACGTGTATTAATTTTATATGCATGTTATTGTGAACCATTTTAAAATCTATGTACATAAGTAGGGGTTGAAAAATATAATTTATATTATTTTTTTAATGATGTCTGAGTCCTACTCCTCAAGAAAGGTGTACGCGACACATAGTTATTTAATATTTCTTTAATTCTTTTGTTACCGAAAATTTACGAACTATTGTTACAGCTGTTCTGTTATTCCCAGACAGTTTGTAATCAAACTTGGTATGCTGGAACATTAACATGGTTATAATACGAGATCTTGTTTGTAATCGAGGTATAGATTAGCACTTTTGGTTAGTTCGGAAACAGGTGCTTTGGTAAATTTATTTTGACAAATGTAGGTGTAATCATCGAGAAGATTTTCAATAAATAGTGTTATTTTAAAACCAATTTAGAATCTAAATATGTAAGTAGGGATCGAAAAACATAATTTATATTATTTTAATGGTACACACTGAACATTTGTGACTACGTGTGTGAATATTTGTTCATTGTTAAACAAGTGTGCCTGCATGAATCTATATAACTGGTATGTACCTATATATCTTAACCATGTATGCATACCTGTAAATATATATGCCCTCTATATATATAAATATAAAGGTAGGATTGAATGGAGTCCGAGTTTCAAAACATGAAAAAAAGGCACAATTATTAAACTTTTTCCTAACAAAACTGTTTTTGTTTATATCTGACTTGAACCCTTTACTAGTAACCGATTTCTCCATTTACGTTTGCTGTCAAAGATAAACTTACCTTTCCATCCAATCGGTCGTCGAATAAATACATAAAAATTTTGCATGTGTAAACATAGTATATGTACTAAAGTTTGCAGATATATATGTGAGCACGTATATAAGCAATATATGTGTACATGTATTACGTATACACACACATATTCTTATTACGTACATAAATGTACGTAATCACTTGCGCATGAGAGTATTTTTGTATGTTTATTTGCTAAATTACGCCTGCATGTACGCGTTATGTGTATATGTACGGGTGTATCTGTATGTACAAATATTCTGCTTGAGAATTACTATAGATAGTGTTAAGAATTACTATAGACTTACTTCCATATTATTTACTATAGACAGTGTTGTTAAAAAGTTTAATGACTTATCGGACACTGACCATATAATACATACTTAATAGTAAGTATGTAAAATTTATGTCTCCTCCCAATTCAATATAAGTTTAGGAACGAGTGCACAGATTCGTAAATGCCTTTTGAACTCCTGTATTACAATACCATTGAGTTCGATTTCATAAGCGTATCAATCTCCTCATCGACTCAAACCACTGCTCAATTTGAATTTAGGAAAACAAAAATAGTAAGGGGGGGGAAGGCAGATCCGATAGTACTGGTGTGGTTGATGTACATTGTTTTTCTTCGACAAAAATTGCTGCACAATTTATAGATTTGTTAGACAGTGCATTGTAGTGGAAGAGGCACCCTTTTCCAATGCCCAACTAATCAGGCATCACTCGTTTCAAAAATGTCTTTATAAAATACCGCAGTCACAATGGAATGTGATGAAATTATCGATGAATGCGATTGTGATCAGCATCATTTCGTTTTTGATTTCCAAGATATCGGCCGACTCTTTTCGGACGTCACTCGTATCTTGATGTTTTGGCATCCTGATCGAACTCAAGATACCAAGTCTCACCTCCGGTGACAATTATTTGTAAAAAATTAGATCCTGCTAGCCATGACAGTTAATTCTTTTGTAGGAAGTCAGTCTTTGCTGTCAATAGTGGAGATTGAAGCGACTGTGACATCGGAACTCAATAATCCTGAATTGGATGTGCTTTAGATGTTTATTGACGGGTGCACTCGATCCAAGTCTTGTATTGAATGGGGAGGAAAATGAAAGTGTACTACCGTGTGCCCAAAAAGTATGACCATTAATTTTTTTTCAGAAACTCTTTATTTATTCTTCAACTTTATTTTATCGCCTTCAAAGTAATCCCCTCCGGACACAATACACTTAAGCCAACTATTTTTTCCAATCCTCAATACATTCTAAAAGTCATCAGCAAGGATGGCCTTCAAAGCGCGCGGCGATTCAAGTTGAATCTTCTTCAATCGACTCAAAACGGTGTCCCCGGAGTGGTCTTTTGAGTTTAGGGAATAGCCAGAAGTTGCACGGCGTGAATACGTTGGTTGTGAAACGACATGGGTTTCATTTTTGGAGAAAAAGTCACGATGGATCAATGCAGTGTGAGCTGGCGCATTCAGTTTTCGGTATCAATCGAGATTTGACGCGTTTGAGGCCCAAATGGAATGGACCGATCCTTTTGATATTCCAACGTCATCAGAAAGGTCTCTAATTGTAAATCAATTGTTTGCAAGGTCCAAATCCTTAATTTTTTTGGATGTGAGTTTCGTCAGTTAAGGTTGATGGTCGGCCAGAGGGTTCTTTCGTCTTCAACGCGTTCTCTACCTTCCTTTATCATTCTATACGTTTCCGCAAACAAAATTGAATGCAAGTTCTTTGCTCAATGAATTCAGACATTTCAAAAATCGACGGAATCCGTTTTAGCATCTCACAAAGCCAATCGTAATTGAAACACTAACGAATATTTTGACGTCAAATTTCACACAGATGTCAAGGTCAGTACCAGCAATTTAAAAAAGAAAAAAAAAAATTGAAATACCATTTGCCCGGGAAATTTAAATTGAAAATTGGTCTTACTTTTTGGACACATTAGTACACATTCAGACACATGCATAAATATAATACATTCTTAAATATACTTACACACAAGCAAATAAAACTTAAGTTTTGGATAGATAAATATTAAATGCAAAGCACGTGAGTTTAATTTGAAAAAAAAAAAAAAAGATGATTTGGAGGGCAAAAGTTACAAGTAAGCAATACTTAAAATTTCAATTTTGGCAAAGATATAAATCAATACTGCTTAAAATAAATAGCGTTATTATCAATATTCCAGTCGAATTTCAATAGACTTGTAGTCGTTTGGGGCATCTAGGCTTGGATAGACTGCGGTGACTATGCGACTCAGAAATCGGTTAATCAGTAATATTTTTTTTTTTAATGTCTTCTACGTGCCAAAATAACTTCTTGGTAATTTGAATGTAATTTTGCCTCTTTCATGTTACACTTGAACCCAATCAATCAAATTGTATATTAATTTACCATTTTAAAAGGATCTTAATAAATAACGATTCCCTTATATATTTCTTAGAAGCCAGAAAATATAGTAATCCTCTGACGATGTATAAACTAAGGATATGCAAACCATGGTCGGTTGCATTTTTATAGTTTTATAAATATATTTAGTCATGCAAATTAGAAATCAGATTGCATACAAATATTTTAAAATGTACTATTATGTTTATATGATATGATTACATACATTAAATTCCAACTAGTTTATTTGAAATTCTTACCATATTATATATATATATATATATATATATATATATATATATACACATTAACGGTAAAATCTTAATGTGCAACGGTAACGGTGTGTTTGCAGAAAATACATGATACATTTGCAGTTGATTATAACTAATGAATTTTCATTAACTAGATTACAAAATGTTTGCTTTCCGGCATAAATAAATTAATCAAGTTTTACCTCCACTTGTGGGAATCCATGTCTTCACGAACTTTCCTGCAATTACTTGATTATTATATTGCGAGCATTGAGATTCTCGTATTCCCATAGAATTGCCCGGCACACCTAGGAATAGAGAAATATCTTAATTTATATAAATGCTTGAATTTATACATTATTTAATAAAACATGCATTTGAATAAGGAAGTCAATTTTATAATAAAATTAAAGTCACAAATTTACTCTTGTTTAATTTTGAAATTGAGAATTGTGAAAAAAAAAAATGAATTAGAGTAATAAATTCACCAATTTGTCATTATTTTTTATAAGGAATTATATTGCATTAAGTTATATTAGTATTGGAAACTACTAAAACAAATAAATATGTTTAGTTTTTTAAAAAAGAATTAATGAAAATAAAGCAAGATGAACTAAATCTATAATATATTTTTAAAATAAAAGATAAATACAAAAATTTCCACCAAATTGCGCTAAAATTACGTATATACTGATTTTAAAGTTTAATGCAAATGAAGTCCCTTAAGTAATTTTAATTTTGAAATGAAAAAGACATCAAAATAATTATAAAATAACTGTATACATTTTTCACAACAATGTTACGGTACATAAATTAGTTAAATTTCATTTTAATTATAATATAACAAATAAACAAAACTTGTGAACATATTTGCAATTAAAAAAACATATAAAAATGTGACCAATAAATCCGATTTTAAAGAAAAACTTTAAAAATTAATTTCTCAGGATAACTTTTTCTGATAAACATGCTTAATAAACTCGGCAATTTGTTAGCATTTTTATAAGGAATTTGCATGATATATATATTGCATTAAGTTATATTAGTATTGGAAATTACTAAAACAAATAAATATGTTCAGCTTTTTAAAAGAATCAATGAAAATAATGCAAGATATAATAAATGCATAATATATTTTTAAATTAAGAGATAAATACAGAAATTTCCTCCAAATTGCACTAAAATTATGCATATACTGATTTAAACGTATGAATAAAATGAAGACCTTTAAGTAATTTTGGATGAAAAAGACATCAAAATAAATATAAAATAATTGTATACATTTCATGCATTTTTCACAAAAATGTTACGGTACATATATTATAATTAAAATGAAATTTGAAACTTAACAAATAAACAAAACTTGTGAACATATTTGCAATTAAAAAAAACATATAAAAATGTGACCAATAAATTTGAGAAAATCTTTAAATAAAAACTCTCTCAGGACAACTTTTTCTGATAAACGTGTTTAATAAACTCGGCAATTTGTTAGCATTTTTAAGGAATTATATTGCATTAAGTTATATTAGTATTGAATATATGTATTTGTTTCAGTAGATTTCAACTTTTTTTAAAGAATTAATGAAAATAAAGCAAGATGAACTAAATATATAATATATTTTTAAAATACGAGATAAATAAGAAATTTCCTAAAATTGCACTAAAATTATGTATACACTGATTTAAAAGTATGATGCAAAGGAAGTCCTTTAAATAATTTTAATTTTGGATGAAAAATATGTATTTCGATATCTTTTTTCATTTAATTTTATAATTTAATTATCTTTTTAATTTAATTTTATACATTTCATCAGCTTATCGAATTAGCTCAGGTTATTGAATCCTGGTATATTCTTGTGGCTATTGAATTTAATTGATGTTCATGTAATATCATGATGAACTTTTGCTTCATGAATTGAGAGTGGGATAATTGAGTAAACTAGAATACTGAATGAATGATGTAGATGAGAACTTCAATATAAAAACTGTAAATATATTAGAGTTTTTATCGGTGTTTTTAATGTTCCTATGGCTATTGAAACTTAAATTCTTGAAATATCAAGACGAACTTCATTAGCTTCATGAATTAACAGTGGTTATTGAATCCTGGTTTATTCTTATGGCTATTGAACCTAATTGATGGTATTGTATTATAGTAAATAACATTTGTTTCATGATTTAAGAAGCAAAGGAAGAAAGTCCAATTATATTTCTGTATCTCTTTTCCCAAAACTTTAATGATACATAACATAGTTAAATTTCATTCACTGATTTAAAAGTATAATGCAAATGAAGTCCTTTAAATAGTTTTAATTTTTGATTAAAAATATATCAAAAATAAATATAAAATAATTTTATACATTTCATGCAATTTTACAAAGATTTTACAGTACATAAACTAGTTAAATTTCAATTTATTTATAATATAACAAACAAAACTTGAGAAAATAATTGTAGTTAAAACAATGTGACCAATAAATCCAAACACTTTGAAAATTATTAATTTGTCAGGATAACTTTTTCCGATAAACGTGTTTAATATGTCCTTCTAGTTCTAGGCAAACTTAAAGTATATCTTACTGTGACTCGACAAAACTATGAATTATTAGAAGGAAAAAAAATGATTATCAGTATTAAAGAAAAAAAAGCATTTCCTTCAATGAATTTAAAATAATCAGAAACTATCGGTTGTAGAGGAGTCTTTGACTGGTTGCACTTGACTTTAAATTGAATGATGAATGATAGGAGGGGAAAAAAAGGATACAAATTTCAAGACCATTAATCATCCTCTTCATTGAAGAGGACAACGGTATCAACAGAAGAGGACATGGCATTTTCACTTTTCAAGACCCAGAATAGACTCTATTTACGGTATTGTGCACATAAATGCAGTAGTTACTTACAGAATTAGATGCATTAGGCAAAAAGGACACTTTGAAAACATGGTGTACCTCCTCATGTTCCCTTTTTTGTCCAATCTGACTTGGTTTTTGTGAAACTACAAAAGGAGGGATATTTATGTCAATGATTTATCACCCTGATAAATTTCCTCGAGAAGAAATAAAATGGGTTGAAATCTGGATATTTTTTCAGTGTATGTAACACAGGCCTACGTAGAGACCTGGGGATACTTGACAGGAATTATGATAAATAGGCGATTGGATTTCTGACGTAGCAGTAAATCATTGCCTGGTTTTTATCTCCGAGATATCAGATGCTTCAGGAATTGCCATGTTGAGTTTTTTGGATTTGATGAATCATTTCTTTAGAATTTAAAATCTTCAGGAATTAAACATTGTACTTTTTTTTTTAGGATTTTTTTTTATTAAATGTTTTTCTCTGTGTAATTCATTTTAAGTAGTACATCTTTTTTTTTAATTTATTGAAAACTTAAGATAAAAAAAATTCCAACTGCCAACTTAAGATATGTGTGCTCAATATTTTATTTTTAATAAATATGAATGTATTTCTATTTTTAAATGTTTTAGTCGGGAAATCCTTAATCATGAAATCCTAAGTTACTAGTTAAAATTATTATTTACTAAGTTTATTATTTATTTAAATATTTACATAAAATTATACATATTAAATATATTATATTATTTAGATTTACTATTTATTTATTATTATTCTGTTACTATTTATTTCTGCTAAGTTAATATTATTTCCAAATTTAGTTTTAAGTCATTAATTTGATTAGTTATCTTTACATTAATTTACAAAACTAATGGTTAGTTAATTTAGATGGATTTACAAATTATTATTATTTACAAATTTAGTCTTAAGTCATTAGTTGATTGATTGATTAAGTTATTATTACATGATTTACGAAACCTTCATAAATAGAAAGAATACATACATAATATTGAATGCAATAAATAAATTCAATGTGCTGTTAAATGGTGCATTCAAAAAAGTTGAAATCGTATTTAACTTTTAAAAAGACACCAATTGAGATAATAAACGACCCAAAACAAAGATTTACTGAAACTTTCTAAAGTATTAAAACATTTTAGAAATTTATGAAAAACAAAATATTAAAATATTTCATAATTAGATATTTTTAATCTCCCTGTAGTTGTAGTTTTATTAAAATGTTTGATATATCATTCAATCACGTCAAATTTCCGATAAAGCTAATTTCACTTGACGCGCAAAATGTAAAGAAAATCAATATATCTCTGGACATAATATTGTCAACCAAATTTATGGAATGGACTAATTAATAGTTTCCAACTATGGACAAAATTAAAAGATCGTTCTGAACTGATATAATCGTTCAACATTATCAGAAAACCAATATCATCTTACGAGCTGATATTGACAACATTCCTATTATGAATCTATGAGGAAGAATTTAATACTGAGATATTAATTTTTATATATTGTATTATTCCAAATACATTTTGATCTTCAACTTTTTAGTCGATTATTTGAATATTGGCAAAGAAACTATTTCATAATTACTTAGTTAATTTAAGTAGTTAAGTTAAATATTTAAATAAGTAACAAGTAAATTAAAAATATTTCTTGTAATTAAACTTAATTGATAATTAACAAACTCATCAATCGAGTAGAGATATCAAAACGATTTTTTTTTTTCGTATTTTTTTTTTTTTTTTAATCCTACACCCAGTCAGAACCAATCGGCCATACTTGTTTTGCTGTCCAATTTAAGTGCGAAAGACTAAAATAAGAAACATCTCCAGTGTAAACTTTTTTAATTTGGAGCAAATATGGAGATGCCGTCCATTCATAGCATCATCTCCATACTGATGGCAAGAGGCAGAAGTTTTTGTTACACTGATTTTGTTGAAATGCTGCTTGAGGTAATCACATGCCAACAATATGGAGATGCCGTCCATTCATAGCATCATCTCCATACTGATGGCATGAGGCAGAAGTTTCTGTTACACCGATTTTGTTGAAATGCTGCTTGAGGTAATCACGGCCTGTTAACATATGAAAACAGGCGACACCAATCTTCCTTTGTAAATCAAGAGGAATCTTGTTCTCATCTTGTAAAAGACACCCCCAACTTTGCCCAGCAGCAATATTACTATACCGGAGTTTTATTATGTCCTAAAATATGGTCTTCATCAATGATTTACAGGTTCTTAATGGGAGGGGAGTAGGATATTGTGACAAAACAAGGTTGACTTTGCAAGTGCATTCACCTCTTCATTACCAGGAAACACAATATGACTTGGGATCCATTGGAGAACAATTTTCCTCCCATTTTCGATAAAATGGCTAATATTTTTTTTAATTGCAATTTTATTCCATTTGCAGTTTTTAAATTGAAATCCAAAAAACAATCCAAAATCTTATTCCATCTATCCAAAGAATCCATAATTAAATTAACTAAATTAAGTAATTACCTGTGCTGTGTTTAATAAAATGACTAACTGCAAATGCAATAAAATATTACCTCTGTAAATCAGTCGAACAATCTGTTTCTATGCATGTTTTAGTTACTCATAATATAAAAATTTAGTTTTTTATTACCACAAAATTAATTTTTCTTGAATTTCTCTGATTTTCTATTAACGTTATTTGAAAATGAGGAAGTGTGTTTATGGTTGCCTGAAATAGACAGAATGCACATTGCTTTCCCATGTACATTCTATTGATGTACATGGTGATATTTTTTCCCTTCTGAAACTTACCAGCTCTAAAGTTCACCAAAAATGAAAAAAAGTAAAAAGTTCACCTTTAAATCGCATATTTTGTGTTCTGAAAACTCCCCATGGCAGAGTGGAACTGACACTCCTCTTGAATTGTACATGCTGCAAAATAAAAGAAATATTACTACGTTTGTTGGAAATTGTTAAAATTTTTATCACATTTAAATGCCTTCAGTAATGTTTTTTAATACTATGACCTCCAAACGCTAAATATATCCCATAAAATTTGCAAAAAAAAAAGGATGAATGTCGAGAAAAAAGCAAACTAATGTTTGAGCAGAAGAAAACAACTTTGTTTTGATATGCAGGTAGACACTGACTCAATTTTGCATTGAAAATCATGTTTAAATATATAGTACTAAGTAAATTTTCTAACATTATACGGCTGACAAAATTATAATTCACCTATTAGATAGAAATTCTCTATTGTTGTGAAAATTGAGATTTTTCGGGGTATATTTTCCCAAAAACACACAAACAACTCTTAGAGAAAGAGTAAGAATAAGAAAAAATATTTCATAGCAGACTTGTGTGATTTAATAATTCAAAAGCATATTTTCCTATTGATATGATGCACTAAACAAATTTATGGGAGACTGAGATGGGGGGGAGGGGGTAATATTAATAAACAAATTGAACAAACTAATTTTGTTTATCACAAGCTTTCTTAAGGCTCTTTTCTAGAATAGATAATTTTTATTTTGAAAAAAACATTAAAAGTTAAATAATTAATGATTAAAAACTCATTCGTAGAAAGTAAAGGAACATATATGAATAATTTCTTTAAAGAAATTTAATTAAATGATATTCTTTTTCTGCTTTATTGGTGCAACGGTCACATGGTGCTCCAAGGCCATCTGCAGCGGCCTGATGGAAAATGGTTAGCACTCTGGCCTCTGGTACCGCAGGCTTCTGGTTCAAATTCTGGCGATGGCCTAAATGTCTGTTAGTGGTTCGAAATCCACGTTAAACTGTAGATTCCGGTTTAATTAGCTTGAAGTGTGCACAAAATGACCGATCATAATGGTTTCTAATCTCCTACAAAGCCGTCTGCCTACTAGGAGATTTCGAGACAGGCGATGTTTATTTTTACGGGGTAGGGTTGTCATCCATATGCCTAACGCTATACAGTCATATTAGATTGGGATCTATGGCTTATAGCGGATTGCGAACCAATGCAAACATCTACGGCACCGCGGAACCTGAAACCTATGCCAGAGCGATAGTCATACGGCCATCTGGCTCCAAAAGATATTCTACACATCCATAATTGCTTTAATAAAACTTTTATTAATTAAAAAAGCATGTTTTAAAAAATGTCAAATTATGTTTTCGTGAATTCTTTTTTTAAAAAAAAAACTATATTTAAAAGGAATGAAGTAAATTGAAATGCATTTGAAGAATCAGCATTAGTTTGACTCTAGGCTTTATTAATTGAGTAATTTAGTTAACTTGATTTATAAATACTGATTTAAGTTCTTTTAATAATAAAATTTACATTAGATTAAAATAATATTGAAAAAATTACAATAATAAGACGTGTATGCGCAATAATGCATCATTTTGATTCAAATAATAAACCTAAAATTTATTGAACAAATATAATAAACACATTATTAAAGAAACTTGTATTTTGTATAAAATTATATAACAGTTTAAAATTTTCATTAATAAAATTAAATTTAAAATACCATTAAATGCTGCTACTTAAAGGAATTAATTTTTAATACCATTATTACAATGTAATAAACATGATGGAACTAAATCAGATATGCATTAAGCTATTGATATTTAAGTCAAAAAAGGTTAAAAAGCATATTTCAATACATTAAAAAGCCCTTATTAAAATGAATATATTTTATTGATATTCATTAAGTTATTAAAATTTATATAGTTATTTTATAACAAAAACATCAGGAAATGAGGATGGCGAAACCGTTAATCTTTTAAACTAAAAATTATTTATTAGCATAGCATACCAAACCAATGAATGCATCTATTACTAATCTGTGCATTATTTATTACAAAAGATTCATAAATACTAATTTACGTTCTTTTAATGATACAATAATACAAAATATTTTACTTTATTATTATAATAATTTACATGAGATTAAAATATTGAAAAAAATTCACAATAATAAAAAAGTGTATGCACAATAATGCATCAGATTGATTAAAATTATAAACCTAAAATTTATTAAACAGATATAATAAACACACTATTAAAGACACGTGTATTTTGTAAAAATTATAATATCATTAAATGAAATAACATTAAATGAATAATATCGTTAAAATGAAATAATGAAATAAAATTTAATGTTAACACTAATGTTAATTAATGTTAAACACCATTAAATGTTATTACTTAAAGAAGTTAACTTTTTAATACAATTATTACAACATAATTAACATATTGGAACAAAATGAGAGATACATTAAACTACTGATATTTAAGCAAAAAAATGTTTATAAATCATATTTCAATACATTAAATAAAAACTTTTTTTTTAAATTAAACACATTTTTATTGATATTCATTAAGTTATTAAAATTTATTGTTAGTTACTTTATAACAAAATTAGGAAGTGAGAATGACGAATCCGTTAATCTTTTAAACTAAAAATTATTTATTAGCATAGCATACCATACCAATGAATATACCTATTACGAATCTGTGCATCATTTATGGTAAAAGATTAATAATGCATACCTTTTCAAGCACGTCCGCGTCCTTGATATTATTCCACGTCCGCACGTCACACTACAGGGCGTCCATTCTGACCACTGGCTGTAAAGTGGGTCACTGGTGTTGCGATGAGCAGGACTAGAGCCGAGGGTATTTTTACTTTTATACCTGGAATCCTGCTGTTGCGAGTAATAATTAAATCCCTAAAACAGAGGAAAACCTTACTATTTCATTTTTTTCATGTATGATTTGATTTATAAAGCTGCAGTATCATATAAAACAAAGGTGCACAGATTTTGAATGAAGTCCGCGGTCATTTTTCGCGGAAATTCAGTGTAACTAGAACACATTTGTTTTATTAAATTTTTGTTTTGTTTTGTATAATGTAATCTTTTTCAATATATTTTTATATGCTAGCCTTTTTTATCATTATTTTTATATATTTTTATCATGTAAAATAAAATTAATAAAATTGCTTGGAGAAAAAATTATATAAAGTCAAAGAGAATTCAATGGCTAGGACACAGAGAAAATAGACTATAGAAGAGGCACAAAAGAATATTTTCAAAAAGTGTCAAAGCCAAGGAAAAAAAAAAACATAGGATGGATTGACGAAGTGGAAAAAGATCTAAAGAACATAAAGATCACAAACTGGAAAAAAACCAAAGCTTCAGATAGATGACTTTGGTTTGGTTTGTCGCTCTACAGTCCTTTTTTCGTGCACATTTTGGGCTAATTAGACCAGGTCCTACAGTTTAACGTGGATTTCGAACCACTAACCAATATCCATACCATCGCCACGATTCGAAGGCCAAAATGAAGTCTGTAGGACCAAAGGCCACAGAGCTAGCCAAAAATTGGCCATCAGGACGCGACGACTTCAGAGTCGTATTGTTATGGTCTAACAGGCTGTTGTTGGCCATGGTCCAACATGGACTGTAGTGGCGGGGAATTAGTTAATGTTGTTGTTGTTGTCGTATCCCCTGAACAGTGCAAGAAAATCAAATATTGTAATGCTCCCGAATCATATTGGCCATGTTGATTGTCAGCTCGGAGTATAAATCCTCTTCAGAGGAATGGTCCAAACAATGTATGAGAATTAAATGTAAAAACGAATAATGTAATGCAATATAAAAATAAATTTATTTAACTAGCTTTATTATATAATTAGAATTTTGTAGGAACAAATTGCACAGGTGATTGGCCAAATTAATTATATTGCTGGTATTTTTTTTATTACTCTGACGGAAAATATTTGTTCATTAATATATATTGATCCAAATAGGCTTGTTCCTTTTAATGCATTATATAGCAGTAACCACACATATTTCATTAAAGCAGTATTAAAACAGAACATGCAATAAAAATAAAAAAATGTATCGTTTTTAAATAAAAGTACCTATTATATATCATTAGTAGTAGGCATAGTTTGTAATAATAGTCAGTGAGTCATTGATTTAAAGAGACTTTACAGTCTGTATAATTAAATAAATCAAACAGCAACCCTCCGTAATCCGATGAAATTTATACATTTTGTTATGCACAATGTATAGCTTTTATCTTTATACAGTGACATGACGTTCTAACGAAGAAAATTGAATATCATGTCTACCTATAGTAAAGTGGTTATGCGTTATCACCTTAAATGCATCGCAATGCATCTAAAGACGAATCATGATAGTTGGTAATTTGTTCTTCAAAACTACGTTAGTGAATGAAAAAAAAATCAATTGTAAATGTGTACAGCATTATCAATTTAATTTTAAAGAATCTTTAGTACACGAATAGATTAAATAGAAGCTCTAAAATACTAATTTCAAGGCATTCAATCGTTGTCATTGTGTCTGAAAATAAGTTAGTGATAGTTTTATTAACTTGCATCCAAAATTTTAATGAGAAAGTTATACAATAACAAGGAATTACGAAACAAAATTATTGATAAAAATTATTCGAGTGGAAAACAAAAAAAAGAATGCATTTGGTCATAGAAAAGAAATTACTACACGAATTCCGAAATTACTACATGTCAGTAATTACAATACTTACATCACTATCGTTAACAATAAGCATTACTCTCAATAAAGCAATAATGGATATTGCTAAATAATACAGTAAATGCGCATTACATGCTATTTGGATCAACAAACACGTGCAAAAGAACATTTTTAATCATGAATATTAAAAGAAAAAGTAATAAATAGAATTCATTTTCCTCATTTCTTTCTATTTGGTTCTTATACAAATCGAATAACAATATGCAAAAATCAATGCAATTTTATGTATACAAACCTTTATTTAACTTTATTATATTTTCAGTTTACGTTATGCGTACTAAATATTACAAAGATTTTTGTATGAATAAAGATTATTGCAATTTTGTTTTCCGTGTGGACCAAGGACTTCAGAAGCGAGTGTATCCCTTTCTTATTGCATTTATTTTACTACTTAGTATCAACAATTGTTACAAAAACATACCTTACTTGATGCCCGAAGTAATTTTTTTTTTCCCAAATGTGACTTAATGAAGCTAAAAACCAACCGATTGAAATCTTCTGGCAGGAAAACTAATTAAATTAGAGATACATAGACATGCGAAGCACATTACAAAAAAAAATGTATTACTATTTAACATATATGTATTTAGATATTATGTATGTATATTAATAAAAAGAGAAAAAGAAATACATTCATTATAATATACATGCATATTAATTCAATAAAGTGATCTTGTTTTTGTAGTAACCAAGTACAACAATAAAGAATCAAATTATTTTAATTTATCCATTTTTTCCCCTACTAATGCTTAAAAGGAGTATGTTTATAAATTTGTGCTTATATAATTAAAAGAGGTTCGCGCATTTTTAAAAGTTATCTAACAACAATCACATTTACTTTGTTTAAAGCATTTTTAAAGTGCGTTTTTGCAATAAATATTGTAGAAATAAAATTAATTAGATGGTGATTCTACATCCAGACAAGAAAGTTATTGAAAAAAAGATCTGATTTCTTAATCTGCAATAAATTAGAAAACAATGAATAAAATATTTTTCTAATATTTAAAAATTATTTATTTTTATTGAGCCAAAGCTTAATCTGGTTTTCTGTTATAATGTTTCATCAAAATCTTTCAACAAATTACCAACTATGTTAAGTGTGACGGATATATGATAAGACGGGACACAAGAAAAAGGTTTCTGCAGGCCTCAATTTGTACAAATATTATTGAAAAAGAATCTGATTTCTTAATCTGCAATAAATTAAAAAAAACCGAATAAAATATTTTCTAATATTAAAATTTTTTTATTATTAAACTAAAGTTTAATATGGTTTCCTGTTTTTCATCTTCCATCAAAATCTGAAAAATGTTCAACAAATTACCAACTAAAGTGTAATGGACATATGATAAGGCGGAACATAAGAAAAGTTCTGTAGGCCACAATTTGTACAATGTTATTGAAAAGAATCCGATTTCTTAATCTGCAATAAATTAGAAAACATTGAATAAAATATGTTTTAAATATTTTTAAAAAATTTGTATTAAACTAAAGCTTAACCCGGTTTTTCGTTTTTGGTTTAATAAAAAATACTTAAATATTAGAAACATATTGTATTCAGTGTTTTCTAATTTATTGCAGATTAAAAATCAGGTTCTTCTTCAACAACATTCCGAAAATCTTCAACAAATTACCAACTATGTTAAGTGTAATGGACATATGATAAGGCGGGACACCAGAAAAAGCTTCTGTAAGACAGCAATTTGTACATCCCTATCTAGCAGTTTAACAAGTGTATTTCCTAATTACAAACATACGATGTCTCTTTGTTTCGAAGCTTGACACAATGTACTTCATTTGACTTAAATACGTTGTAGCTACTTCCTTATCCACACTATAGTTTCCCCAGTGACCGACCGCTATCAGATGAAATAAAAAGAAATAATGGGAATTTATCTGTGTTTACACACGATTTCGTGAGAATGCTCATCACTGTGACGAGCCTTAAGGACGCAGTGATGAAAACACTCGAATAAACATGTCTTCCGCCAGCTACCAGAATAAATAAACAGTACTGGAAGCAGCTTCGGTAGCAGTCAGTATCGAAATAAATTGGATTATAATTGTGATAGTGCGGAGAAGAAGTACTGCAAGAGTAAATAAAAGAAAATAAATTGTTATTGTCCATCGATAAATAGTAGTAACTGATACAGTATTTAAAATAATAAAAATAATTTTTCGAATATTTACAGTAAAAAAAAATTTTTAATTTAATGAAGAATGTAATTGTTATATATTATTTGAGTAAGGTTAATATTGATACAAATTATATATTTAAAATTTTTTATTTTTATTACTCAATGAAAATTATGGACATTAAATAATAAAATAATTTTATTTAAAAAAATGTGAGAGTTGTTGTTGAAGATTTGCATAATACGTTGTACGCATAAAAAAAAAAAGGTAAATAAATCTTCAATAATAATAAACCATAAATTCATCGTAAAGAAAAATAAAGTATGTAAAAAATTTAAGTAAGATAAATAAAATTTAATTTGTGTAAATAAATCTTCAACGATAATAAACCATAAATTCATAGTAAAGAAAAATAAATAATAAAAAAATAATTAACTATATTTGTGAAATTGTTCAATCCTGTAAATTATCCTATTCTGTAAATTATTCATCTCTGCATTCAACCTTTTTTCGAATGAGTAATTTTTTAATTTTATTTATTAATATAGTAAAATGAAAATATAGACTAAAAGTAATGTTTTTAAATGTATAACTAGTGCATTTGCGCTTACTTAATCATTTTTCTTCATAACTTATAACTTTGATTTAGTTAAGGAACAATTTACAATTATAACGCATTCTTGGTTTGCAAAATTTTTTAAAAAAAAAAAACACAGCACACTTATAAATATTTGAAATGAAAGCAACATAGTCAGACATTCTGAAAAAATATTAATCATTCAATCTACCTATACAAACATTCTCTTGTTTTAATATTTAAACAAGAAATAATTATAAAATTCCAAAATTAAAATGTATAACAATACTAATTATTCTATTCTATTCGTGTCTGTTTTACATAAAATCCTGGAAGATAAAAAAAAATAAGTTACGCAATGTCCTCAAACATGAGAATCTTAAGATTTGGTACTAAAAATGCATTTTGGTAGTAAAACCACACCAAGAGATTCATAAATAAATCATAAAATGAAATTACTTTTGGTAGTGCAAAATGCAAGTCAACTCTATAAAATAAAACATTCTGAGTAGATTATGAATGAGATAGCAGTCTTAGTTCTTTTGCATTAAACGTGAAAGAATTTTAATATTTCAAAACAATTTTTTTTTTTTTTTGAAAAAAAAAAAAAAAAAAAAAAAAAAAAAAAACATTTAAGACAAAAGGGTGACAAAAATGAATATAAAAATTGTTTTGTGGCATATTATCCCCCTCTCTTTCAGAACTAAAGGTTTCAAAATAAGGATAATAAATGATGGATACTTTTACTTCACAGATATTTATAATCTTACACAGAGGCCTTCATCATCATTCATTTATCTATTTCACAAGAATTTTTAATTTAGTATCTTATTGATTCACCATATATAATTAGCTATACGTAGATAAAATGAAAAGTAATAAATTAATTAATTTATTACTTTTCTTTTTATAATCTGCTGGCAATTAACCAAATTTAATTTTAAGAAACATAATAAAGTAAATATTACAAAGTAATATATGAATATATAAAAACTTACTAATATTTACTTAATTTTATCAAAAAAGCTTTGAAATTTAATACAAATTAAGGAAGGCCTTTGAAATTTAATACAAATTAAGAAAGGCCTTTGAAATTTAATACAATTTTTTAAAAAATTCTTTGTAATTTAATTTTTAAAAAAAATCAAATTAAAAAAAAAAGCCTTTGAAATTTAACACAAATTACAAAAGGCCTTTGAAATTTAATACAATTTTTAAAAAAGCCTGTGTAATTTAATACAATTTTAAAAAAGCCTGTGTAATTTAATACAAATTTTAAAAAAGCCTGTGTAATTTAATACAATTTTAAAAAAGCCTTTGTAATTTAATACAATTTTAAAAAAAAGGCTTTGTAATTTAATACAAATTTTTAAAAAAATTTTAAAAGGCTTTGTAATTTAATACAATTTTTAAGAAAAGCCTTTGTAATTTAGTACAATTTTTTAAAAAAAAGCCTTTGTAATTTAGTACAATTTTTTAAAAAAGCCTTTGTAATTTAGTAAAATTTTTAAAAGGCCTTTGCAATTTAATACAAATTAAAAAAAAAACCTTTGTAATTTAATACAATTTTTAAAAAAAGGCTTTGTAATTTAATACAAATTTTAAAAAAGGCTTTGTAATTTAATACAATTTTTAAGAAAAGCCTTTGTAATTTAGTACAATTTTTTTAAAAAAGCCTTTGTAATTTAATACAATTTTTTTTTAAAAAAGCCTTTGTAATTTAGTACAAATTTTTAAAAAAGGCCTTTGCAATTTAATACAAATTTTAAAAAAGCCTTTGGAAAAGCATTTGTAATTTAATATAAATTACAAAAAAAGGAATTCGGATAAAATGAACTATACTAGAATAGGGAAATTAAATTCTTGATAGGTGCAATTGATGAAAGAAAAGTTTGTTTTCATAGACTCAAACAGTTGAGAAGTTATTTTTGTACGAAAACGCAATAAACAAAGATGCAAAAACTAACAACATCTAAGGTTACACAAATAAGAAAAGTTAATTTAATGTGCTATTATTTACTGTTAATAAATCTAGAATAGGCCGACTTTATTCTATAATTAAAAATGGCACAATACATATGAATAACCTTTTTATTTCTGAAAGAATTATCCAAATTTGACTTATCGTGCGATTTGAAGAACTTAAAAAGAACACATAGAAGTTTACCAAAATGTTTTAAGTTAAATTCCTATATACTTTGTAAACATAATAAATAAAACACATATACAGTAGTTGAAAAACATACCAACATAATGCATGACAACTACATGTAGTAAAATTTATCTTCCCTCAAAAAACAGATTTCCCTACGAAACTACGTAAATTCTTGTTTAGGGAAATTTTTTATCAACAATGTAGCATAAATTTACGAATGCATCATCTAGCCAACGAAGGCCAATTCATTCCAGAGCTCACCCACTATACAAACCTTTCTTCCGCTTGACAGCCTTTCAGAGAACACCCCAACTAATTCTTCCAGAACTCCCGCCATGAATAACTTTCTAGCCTCACATTGTCACATCATTCTACGTCGCAGACGATAATGTCCGGTAGACCCTGCCCACCCCTCAAAACCCCACGCGAGTCCTTCACAATTACTTCCCCTAGCCATGCGGAAGTTTCTTCCAACTAAAAGTGGCAGACGAAATAAAGTGACACTAAATCAAGATCTAACAGAGAAACGCGGGGTGGTCCACGACTCGGTGGGGTTCGAACCCCAGGAAACACGTTGCTGGTTGTTATTTGTAATGACTGAAGTTAATTTAATGATCTTGTAAGGATTTATTGCCGTTATAATGGGGAACACTTCGGTGATCGAAAAGTTCGCGTGGTTCCTCTGCAGACGATAAGTTGGAATTGGTGAGTTATGCGCAGACGATACTTTTCGGCGGAACTAATTTTGCTGACAGCGTGATGTGTTGTTGCTGCAATTGTAGCAATATTTCGAATACATAGCTTGTAAATCCTTTTAATTATGTGAAACCTCTAGGAAAGAAGTAACTGGATAAATTGGAGTATTAATTTTGAAGTGATGGAGATGTCATTTCTAATTAAAAGAAAATAAAAACGATGTCGGTAAAAGTGAATTAAAATTTTTCTACCATAAAAAAACTACTACTAAGAATATTTGAATTGTTATAATAAATACTCAAGTATGTTCATTGGAAGTTTTCTTAAAAATTAACACATTATATATATATATATATATATATATATATATATATATATATATATATATATATCAGCTCTACAGCACAGTATCTTCAGTATTTTATTATACTATATTTTTCTCAATTATAAACTGTTCCATATAGTCTTAAAAAACGTAAGGAAAATAGGAGTATATTTAAATTATTGAGAAAAAAAAAAAAGAAAGAAATGTATTTTGATTTGCAAAAATAATAATTGAGAATTTCAAATTTTCCATTACTAATTAAAATGTTGAATTAAAAAGTGTTTTGTATTTCAGTAAATAAACTCATGATTTAAAACCTTAGTCGATTCATTAACTGTATTATTTAAATGTAAATATTTCCTTTTTGAAATAAATATGATTAATAATTGTATAATTTTTAGTTTAAAACAATAAACAAGCTAAGAAACAAACAGCAATTTTCATCAATATAGAATACTGATTTTAAAAAAAAAAAAAAAAAATCAGTACATAAAAAAGATAATCTATATTCAGACAAATTTAGTTTTCAGTTTTATTTTTAAGATGTTTTTACATTTACAAATTGTTTGGTAATACAAACACCAAACTATGAATTATTCCCCTTTTATCACATTCGCAATCAAAACAATCAAAATACGCCCTGAGAAACATAATGCAATTTATGTTTCTCAGGGCGTATTTTGATTGTGAAATACGAATTTTAACAAGGAATTGAATATTTTGACGATTACGGACTTCGTAAAATGTGAATAAGAATATTTACTTGCTTTCAGTATAAAAAACAACAGTACTGATAACCATGCTGAAGTACCATATCAAATTAGTTAAAAAAATATAATATTTTTTAATTGCTATAGAAAATACCATTTTATTATTTTTAATTGCTATAGAAAATCATTTTTTTATTTTTAATTGCTATAGAAAATACCATTTTATTATTTTTAACTGCTAACATTTTATTATTTTTAATTGAAAATAACATTTTATTATTTTTAATTGCTATAGAAAATAACCATTTTATTATTTTTAATTGCTATAGAAAATCATTTTTTTTTATTTTTAATTGTTGCTATAGAAAATACCATTTTATTTTATTATTAACATTTTATTATTTTTAATTGCTATAGAAAATACCATTTTATTATTTTTAATTGCTATAGAAAATACCATTTTATTATTTTTAATTGCTATAGAAAATACCATTTTATTATTTTTAATTGTTATAGAAAATACCTTTTTTATATCCCACCATGCTCTGAAGAAATGTTTCTTAAAAACAAAACCTTTCATTTCACTAAACGTATGCATTTAAAAAATTTTTATTTATAAAGATAAATCAGACATTTATCATTTAATTAAATTTCAATCCATACAATATTTGTTAATTTTAAGAATTTCGTCTAACTCATTTATATTCTGTACTACATAATTTTCTAAACGTACAAGAACTGTACAAATAATCAATATTAACAGAAAATTCTGTGAATAAAATGCTAAAACTACTGTGATATTTAATGCAGAAAACGAATTAAAGTAAAACGTGACATCAGCTTCTTACAGTATTAAATCCAGTTCAACTGTCCTTATCACAACTTTGTTTATACTGTCGACCTTGGTTAAAACAGTTCTTACACCTATACAACGCAATCTTCATGATTTGCCATAAATTGTAGCAATTTAGGAAGATTTAAAATTATATATACAGTGAATTCTTGAAGCAATTTGCTTTTTATGACAAAACATAAGAATGACGGTTTATAGATGGCGGCTTGACAACAATCGATTGAATTTGTGAAAAGCAAACGCATATTAATCAGAATGTAAAAATTAATTTTTTTATAAAACTTCTATTCCTATATAATGCATTAAATAATTAATGAAATAAAAATGCGAAAAATAATGTAATTAGTTTTACATTTTAAAATAAAGCTCAATTTATACAAAAAAAAAAAAATTCCCCATTTTTTTTTTATTTTCTGATTTTTAGTCAATATTACATCCAACAATCATCTTTTTATTATACAATAGCAATATTGTAAATAATAAGTTTTTCATTAAAATTATTTATTACTATTGAGTATTCACACTATCTCCATTTCTATTAAATCACCATTTGTAATTTCATTATTTCTAAATCATCATTTGTTATTTCATTATTTCTAAATCATCATTTGTTATTTCATTATTTCTAAATCATTTGTTATTTCATTTTTCTAAATCATCATTTGTTATTTCATTATTTCTAAATCGTCATTTGTTATTTCATTATTTCTAAATCGTCATTTGTTATTTCATTATTTCTAAATCGTCATTTGTTATTTCATTATTTCTAAATCGTCATTTGTTATTTCATTATTTCTAAATCGTCATTTGTTATTTCATTATTTCTAAATCATCATTTGTTATTTCATTATTTCTAAATCATCATTACTATTTTCTTTGCAGCTGCTCTATTTTAAGTCCTTCTAGCGACTAATTCTAATAAGAGTAACATCTGCCTGGCTTTTCGCAAATATTCTTTTCAAATAAATCACTACATAGTAGTTTCATATACTTTGTGAGATATAGTCTCATAAACCTTATACTATAGCCTATGATAAAACTATAGAAACCATTCTTCTTTCAATTTTAATGTAAATGGACTTTAAGGAAGATATTGCTTACTTTGGAAATTGTCTAAACGCGTAAATTAACTCCAGGAAAATTTTTATAAACAAAGTCGTTTTGAACTTGTCTAAACTGTAGTCATTTAATTGGTATTAAAACCCAAAAGCTTCACTGGCAAGTCTTTTGCTAACACTCCAGTTAGATCACAGTTAATTAATTTACTTTAGCATCTACAAAAATCTGTTTATTCTTTGTAATATCCTTTACATATATATGTCTGCTTTTACCTTGTGATATCATCAATTCTTTACTTTGAAAAAAAGATACAAATATTCATATTCTAATATTTCTTGTAGTGTTTTTTAATTTTGTTTTGGCTTTTATTTTTTTTTTTTTTTTAAATGTTGTTCATTTGGCACCTTGGCTCTTTTTTCTCTTATAGTAGAGTCTCCTTAGTTTTGTTTGCTTAGCACCAAAACTTCCATTATTAATCTTTCTCGTCTTGACTTTTTTTTTTTCACGATTTTCTTTCAACCGTCTGCTGTTTTGCTTTACCGTTTCGAGACGTTTTTTAAATAATATTTCTTATTCTAATCTGGGTTTATTACATTGCAATCCTAGTTCGCGAATATTGAATTTTGATGATAAAGAAGGAAAAACTTAATAAAAGAGTGGAAATTTATTCTGAAATGAATAAACAACAAGGAAAAAAAGGAATAACGATACTGAATGAAGATTGAATGGCTTTAAATATGAAATATCTGTATTTTTCTAGTAAAACGTGAACAATAGCATACAAGATTTAAACCCTTTGCGCCCAACTCGTGGCTCAGCAGTAAGGGGTGCCGCTGGTGAGCATTAGGGCTGAGATTCAATCTGTTGGCGCTTGTTGTTGACACCGTTTCAAACACGAGAGACTAGAGGGCGTTTGGGATGCCCAGCATCTTGCCTGGTGGGAGTTTTCATGGCTTTCTCCTATACCGATACACAAAAGCGGAGTAGTTCACCTAGACGTCCTCCCGGAAAGGACTGCCCTCCTTTTTCAGCCACTCAGAGCCAAATCAGACTTCTACCTACAGGTGTTCCATCACAACAGAAGCTGTCCTTTTACCTCCATCCATGAGTAGATTACTCAAAGGATATCCGTCCAGCGATGCAGGACACCGAGGACAAGTCACAACAGCAACAAACCCTTTGCAGCGCCAAGCATCGCCACTAATTAAATTATGATTGCAGATAATTTGGCAGCGTTTAATATTTGAAGTAATTACGCTTATTGTTATTTGTTGCAAACTTTCTTTCCTTCATATTGCTAGCTAGTGTCAGGCTCCAATATGTTTTTAATTATTTCTATACCATTTCTTAAATAAAAATATTTTATAAAACACATAGTTCCACTACAATAAGTAAAATAAGATGTTACATTTTTAAGTTACTTCTTTATAATCTTTAGGGTTTTTTTTTTTTTTTTTTTTTTTTTTACTTAGGTTTTCATTATATACATTTTTCTTTTACCCAATATAACTGCAATACATAAAAGATGCTTGGTATACAAAAAGAAAAAAATAAAGAAAAAAAAAAAAATATTAAAAATAAATGTTTATAAATGAAAAATATTAAAAATAAATGTTTAATCTACGATCAAAAATTTATCTTTTTACATCACAGGAGCTTCTAACATGCGAGACATTTTATGAAAATCATATTTCATCTAAATATTTCATGCAATATCTTAATTTTTAAGATATTGTATTAAAAGAAAAAAGGATTAGGGGAATTAAAACCGGATCATTCTGTAACAAAATAAAATTGTCAAAGTTCACCCTTTTCCTTTTTTCCCCTCAAAAGCAGTTCCTTGACAAATCTTAATTGACAAGATAATCCCCCGCATACTGCTGTTATATATCAATGAAAAATACAACAAAAACCTTGGAAAATCCAACGATATTTAGTTAATTCCACTAAAAGTTATTTTTGCAAGATTGCAATTTTGGTGCATTATGCCTGCCTTCTACTACAAAAATGAGTCTTTCTAAACAAGTATCTACCAAACAACAAGATGAATTTAACTAAATATTAATGTTAGTTTTAACTATTTAAGTTATTTGACGTTATTAAGTTTACGTTGTGTCTTCATTTCTTAACACAAAAATAACAAAATACTATAATACTAAGTACATAGCATTACTGTATGATTTATTTCTCATGTATCTTAATTAAACTAAACGAGATCTGTATTTAATAAAATTTGTATTAAGAAGCACATAAAATGCATTTGTACCTCAAATACGTATTAGCTAAACATTCAAATTTTATTTTTTTCAATTGAGCTTTAATTCCTCATTGAATTTATTTGCTACTATGACTTAAAAATGGCGCCTTAAAAATGAAGAGCAGTGGCTATATGCACTTATTCATATCTTTTTTATTTTTGTTCTAATGCAGCTGGCAGATAGACCGTGATCTTTCACCAGGTAACGGCTGCATCCAAGTTACTTTTGCATTACTCCACGCGTGGAACCACGAGGGTAAGCCACGGACGCGGAGTAACAATGCCCCGCAGCGCTCTACGATCCTATTAGGACCGGGACCTACAGCTTAAAGTGGATTCCGAACCACTACAAACATCCATGGGCAAAGCCGGGATTTGAACCCGATACCTGTGGTTGTGAAACGCCAGAGCGCTAAAATTCGGCCATCAGGTCCCATTCATATCTTAACCAGATAGAAATATATTGTTAATGTAGATAAACCCGCCTGGTGCAGGAATGCCTACACCAGGTCCAGAAGATCTAGGGTAAGGTAATGTGCAACTTCACTTTGTTATTAGAGGAACCACAAGGGCTGAAGACCATTAAACCTCAAGAAAACGTTCTACGATCCTATTAGACAGAAGATCTAGGGTAAGTAACCTACGGTTTAAAGTGAATTTCAAACCACCACAAACATCCATATCACCAACGGGACACGAACCCGAAACCTGTGGTTGTGAAAGGTATGTAAAAAAATATCTGAAATGTAACATCTATTTTGAAGATAGCACTAAATTACTAATGTAGATGAAGATAGTTCAAATTCAAATAAAACTCTCTATTAGAGGTTTTTTTTTTTTGTATGTTGTTATAGTAAACTTTGAAATGTCCATTAACTGCATGTATTTTTAGTTAACAGCAATCCCCACAATCAGATTTAATGTGGACATCGTTGTGAAATATGCAAAAAATATTAACTGAAATGTAATGTCTATTGAAATGTCAATTGATGTGGAATGACCACATTGATGATATTGGAACGTCTATTGATTCAAATAAAACTCTCTAATAGAGTATTTTTCTATTAATTCTCTATTAGGGTTTTTTTTGTATGTTGTTACAATAAACTTTGAACTATCCATTAACTGCAGGTATTTTTAATTAACAGCAATCCCCCACAATCAGATTTAAAATACTGTGGACATCGTAGTTAAAGGTATGCAAAAAATAATATCTGAAATGTATCGTCTATTTTGAAGATGGCACTAAATTACTAACGCAGATGCTAACGCTAAATTATTAATTACTAGATTCAAATTCAATAAAGCTCTCGTAATAGAAAAATACTCTATTATTCTCCAAAGAGCTTTTTGTAGTAGTTCAAACTTTGAATTATCCATTATTCTTCAATAGCACTTTTTTAACAGCAATCCACACAATCAGATTATGGACATCGTTGTGAAAGGCATGTAAGAAAAATATCTGAAATGCAACGTCTATGTTGAAGTCAGCACTAAATTACTAATGCAGATGCAGATAGTTCATATTCAAGTAAAACTCTCTAATAAAGTTGTTTTTTGTATGTTGTTACAGTAAACTTTGAATTATCTATTACTGCAGGTACTTTCAGTTAACATCAATCTCCACAATCAGATTTAATGTGGGCATCGATATGAAGGATATGCAAAAAATATCATCCGAAATGTAACTCTATTTTGAAAATGACACTAAATTACTAAGGCAGATGATGATAGTTAAGATTCAAATAAAACTAAGTAACGATTTAGTAAACTAAAAAATTTCAACCATCTCTTCTTACAAGAAAATACCAAGTTGGTTTTTTTCTCTGTCTGGTACACTAATTAAGACCCTCGCGTGCATGCCATAGCTTCTGTCCTTATCACGCAAATGTTACTCCCCCTGATCTCATCTAATCCTTACAGAGAAATGGTAATGCTGCTGTCATCAGATATCATTCTCCCAGACTGCAGTGGGCGAAGGAATCCGGCCTTACAAAGAAAATCATGTAATTCAATGATCACGGTATTAAAATAAGATGTCCTTTTTCTGCATCTCAATTATCATAACGAACAGAGAAAACTTTCTTGCGAGATTTCTTTGCTAGAGAAAAAAAAATTATGTATAGCCTTGACGCACGATGGAAAAATTACTGCAATAAAAAATTATAATTGTTTACCATCAATTATTTGTTTAATTAAAAATCTCCAAAAGAAAGCAGCTTTATTTTTTATGTTGAATAAAAAGAAATCAAATCTCAGTCAAAACAAATCTTTAATAAAATACGCCAGTCGACATTTTGCTATACTGTCTCGCAAGTGACTCTACACTCTGACTTGCTACACTGTCTCCTCTACACTCACTTGCTACACTGTCTCCTCTACACTCACTTGCTACACTGTCTCCTCTACACTCACTTGCTACACTGCCTCGCAAATGACTACACTCACTTGTTACACTGCCTCGCAAGTGAATCTACACTCACGACAGCGTTTAAATACATATTTACAATTTATTTTGTAATTATCAATTTTATTTTAATTTAATTAAAAATGTAATATTTTTATGCTTTTATAGATATACAATTTTGCATACGAAAATGTCACGATCTGACGCTGAAATAAAAAAAAAAAAAAAAAAAAGCTCTGCTTTTCCTTGATTATTAGCATTTTCATATAAATACAAGATATATTTTTATGTATGTGATATTTCTTCAATAAAATTTGATGTTAAAATCTTTAATTAATAGTTTTAAAATCGGCGAATATTATAGAGATTGTTTATCGTTTGTGTTGCAAGCAGTTCATAAAAGTAGTTCATTTCTACAGAAATTGAATATTTCTCGCTACACTGTCTCGCAAGTGACTCTACGCGTTTAAATATTTAAAATTTATTTTGTAATTATCAATTTTATATTCATTTAATTTAATAAAAAGTTTAGTAAAAATTTATTATAATTTTTAAGCTTTCAAAGAGATACAGCTTTGCATATACAAATGTAAAGAGCAGAAATTATAAGAGCAGACATTTTTTTCAACAAGACATATTGCTATGTATGTGTTATTTCTTTAATAAAATATGACAAATCTTTAATTAATAATTTTAAAATCGGCGAATATTATAGTAATTGTTTAGCGTTTGTGTTGCAAGCAATTCATAAAAGTAGTTCATTTCCAGAGAAATTCAAGACTGAATTCAATTGATCAACTCGAGTGCTTACTTTGATCATATTTCTTTTTCCTTTGAAGATGTATAAATAACAGCTACGCGTGGGTGAACCATATTTCATTCATTCTGTATGTTTCAATGAAGCTGTTGTTCTTCTCTTGTAACTAGGATAGCAATTAAGGATTACAACTTTTCATCGTGTCTTTTTGATTTACAACTCACTGGCTCGATTTTGAATGCAAATATAAATATTCAATTCGAATTGTTTTTTACTATGAAAATGTTAAAATATACAACACATCTCATATAACAAAAATAATTACATTATACTTGTTCTTTAATAATATTATTGAGTAAATTTTATGTGACATACGAAAAGTACTAGTAATTGTAGCAAATATATAATTTCTCATACTTTGTAGAATTTTATCGTTTTTTGCATATTAGAATAATAATGTAAATAATAATAATAATAATAATAGTTTTAAATATAACGAAAGTACTGAATGAGAAACACAATATTGTCCAAAAACTTGATAAACTTACAATCAATTTTCAATCATGTCTTTAGATCAAATGGTAAAAGTTAATTAATTCACATTTCTAAGTTTTGTAATTGACAAATTTATTCATCATAAAAGAAACAGGTTTGCTTTAGAAAATTTAAGAAAAGGATATTCAAAAAAGTTAATAGAGGTAAATTCGATCAAAAAGGCTCAACCAATTTTGATTGAAAATTTATATTATCTAAATAGGAAAAAAACGGTGGGACGATATAATTTCATCCATTTAAATCTTTTTCAACTATCTTAAAGGCATAAGTGGTAAGATGAATGCTAAATAAGTCAATTCAAATTCATCCATTATGTTTTACTAAAAATTTTCGGGGCCTGAATGGCCGAGTGGCTAGCGCTCAGGCACTCGGTACCACAGGTTTCGGGTTCGAGTCCCGGCGGTGCCATGGATGTTTGTAGTGGTTCGGAATCCACTTTAAACCGTAGGTCCTGGTCCTATTAGAATCGTAGAGCGTTGCGGGGGCTTTGTTACTCCGCGTCCGTGGCTTATCTTCAAGTTCACGCACCCCTCGGGTAATGCAAAGTGAGTAACGTCTGTGCACTTAAGGCATCCAAGGCCTTAAGGCATCCAAGGCCTTAAGGCATCCAATGTCCTTAAGGCATCCAATGTCCTTAAGGCATCCAATGTCCTTAAGGCATCCAATGTCCTTAAGGCATCCAATGACCAAGCTGTCCAATGTTTAAGGCAGCTGCATTAAGAATCAAGACCAAAAAGTGTTTGCCAGCTGCATTAGAACAAAAAAAAATGAAGTATTTCTTTTTTTTTTCTCTAAATACTTTATGAAAAAAATTTTTTCTAGATTTTCTATAATAGGACCAAATTAAGGGAGTTTATGTTCAGAAATATTTTTAACTAACTCTTAATAATTTAATTAAAATGATTAAATTTTTATACACGTTTTTTTTTGAAAAATAATGCCTTTACATGTGTAAAAATGCAATTTACTTTTTTGTGGGTAAAACTAATGGAAGTATGGATTATAATTTACATTTCAGAAATTATACAAATGAATGTAAAAAAAAATTATTCCTTAAAATATACTCGTACCACAAAATATACGTATCAAATTTGAATATTTTCATATAAGAAAAACAAATTTGAATATATTTCATATAAGAAAAACATTCGTATAAGAAAAATATTCGTAGAAAAATATTCTCATAAATAAAATGAATTTAAAAACTAAATTAGAAAGACAATGAGAAGGTTGCGTAGAAAAATATGCCATAAAAATTACAATTATTATTATTTATTATTTTTTTAATATAATGTGAAAATACACGTTATATAAAAGTATAATCTTAAACAAATTTCTGAAAACATTTTACTGTGAATAAATCTAAGTCCGTTGATTAAAATTGTATAACTGAATTTTGAATACAAAATTAATTGGATTATCTACTCCCATTTTGATACAATATTAAACATTCTTGAGAGAAGCAATCTACGAAACACTGTTTCGTTAAATAATGAATTATTCATATAGTTTGTCATGCAAAAATGTTATTAAATGTGAACCGAGTATCGCACCAATCTCAATATGCAACATGAAATTTAATTAAAATTACTTCCTAAAGGCAATAAAATGTTATTGAATATAATTTTTTTTATACCTAATATATTATGTGGATACTACGAAACGCTTCAATTAAGTGTTTTGAAATAATAAAGAAGATTGCCTTCTTTTTTTTTCTTGATAGTAATTAAAATTGAAAACTTATATCAGTTATTAAATTAATTTATAATAAAAAAAATAAGTTTCACAAAATAGGTTTATGCTATTGGAGCGGCAGCTTTATTAAAAAAAAATGTAATTTTTGAAAGATTTTGAAGGAAAATTATAATATTGAATATGATATGGCTTTAGTTCAATAAAAGGTAAATATTTAAGTATTAGAAGTATATTGTATTGAATTATTTCTAATTTATTGTAATCAGAATATTAGAACCTACGTCAATAAAATTCTAGTATGGAATGAAAGATACTTATGAAAGATTTCTTTTAATTCTTTTATATTTATAACCAAAATATATTCCATTTTACAAAGTAGATGTGGTTTTGTTCCTGGATAATACAATAAAATGTGAAAACCTATTTGGATAAAACTTTTTTTTGGAATACATTTTTTTCATCACGAACATAAAAAAAAAAAATTGATAAATAAACAAACATTTGTCTTTAACCACTTTTGTGCTTTGTTTCTACAAAATTTACACCAATCATCATAACACTTACAAAATTAATATAATATCCCACATCAAATACTAACATTTGATTTATTATATTTTCATTTATGTATTATATAGCATATAATAATTATATCATATCGTATAATAAACATACATATATAAATATATGGAATAAATATGTTCAAAAACTTTAGATTTTTTTTTTGTGTACTTTGTTCACAATTCCAATGAGTATATATAGTCCTTGGCCTTGACAAGCCTACGTATCCCTGAGTTAAAGCATATATGCTAGAGCCAATGCTAAGGATGAAGCACGGCTACTTTTTTTTTGTCTTTTGTTTTATTGTATTCCAGTCTTTTCCCATTGAAAAAGTAAAACTAATTTGTAGAATATTTATTACTTTAAATCTAATGTTGTGATATAATTTATATCCTTTTAAAATATGCTCTACATTCAGACGTGTAATTTAAGAAATGTTCCGTAAAAATTAATGTCACGCCGTATTACAACTTAATACTGGTACAAGATGAAACACTTCAAATTAAGTAGTTCTTTTTAAAACTTCACTCTTTTCCAACAGTTTTAACTGCTTAGTTATCATTAAAATGCATATCCGTCAAATTTCATATATTTCACTATACTTTTACAGAAATTTGTAAATTATTACTTTAATGTTTCTTAAATCTTTTATTGCATTTCCCTGCTGTAATGTTATGAATTTCTTAAAAAACTTAATATTAATTTGATGTATTTACATCTGTAAACCTCGCGTGATAATTTGTAGTACACAAAAGATATCTTGTAAACTTCAATATAAAGAACAGAAGTTATAAATAAATAATAAATTATAAATATAATAAAAATACAATAAATTATAAATATAATAAAATACAATAAATTATAAATATAATAAAATACAATAAATTATAAATATAATAAAATACAATAAATTATAAATATAATAAAATACAATAAATATTAAATAAAAATAAATATCAAAACTTATTTCATTGCTTAACCAAGCAGTTAACACATATAAAAAAACATTCAGTAAACCGATTATAATTTACCTAGCACCATACAATGTGCATTCATATTTCATTCACTCTTAGCCAAAATCAAGTCACGATTTTTTTCTACTTTTCTTGCCAAAAAAAGAAAAACAAAAAAGAAGGAAGAAACTAAGAAAAGAGCAATAAATTTTTCAAAGTTAAAGAGATCAGTTCCCCAGATTAAAGAAGACGGGAGAAAAATGTATTTGGGCGGTTGGGGAGAGAATTGGAGAGATATGTGCAGAACACGTGGTGTGGATAGTACAGCTATAAATGTCCAACGTGTATATTTTGAAGCGCCTTGTCCTTCATAAACAGCTTTCTTGTCTAAAATGATGAGAGGAACTGTTATCTCTTCTCAAATTTATACCTCGAGGTGGAGTGTGGCACTGAAAGATTGTCTGTTTTAAAAACTGAAAATCTGTTCTGTTTTGGAGTTTGAAGACCTCAAATGATGTTGCTTTGCATCTGTCAAGTTGTAAAGGTCGCCGTATGTTTAGCATCAAAACAATAATCTTGTCACTTATGAATGCGAATAAAGTCGTACACTTTATTTTATATTTAAAAAAAAAACATTTAAAAGAAAGGCCGCATGAAATATTTAAAGTTAAATCTAATTATTTGAATTAGACAGAAGTTTTTGATTGATTAAATATTTCATGATTTTGAATTGTTTGATTTACATCCATATGTTTTTTATAGTATCTAAATATTTTAAATAACCTCACAAATATTTCTTAAAAAAAAAAACTAATTTTATTTTTTAAATCATATTCAGTATCATCTTCCATAGCTGCAACTTAGACAAAAGTATTTTTTTTAAACTTCTTTCACCATGAATCCATTAAATAATCTTTTCGAATTCCTAATAATTGCAGAATTAATTGAACAGAGTGATATTCCACATTATAACAATACAATCGTAAATTTCATATAATGGAAAACGAATGCCAAGATTTCAGTAAGTATGTAACAACTTTTTTTTTTAAGAGTAAATGAAAATAATCATCTGGAAGTTTAGACAGGAGGTTGTCATGATCGCTGATCATCTTTGATAATTTTAAAGAATAAAATTACCAGAGATGATCTACGATGACATTCAATATGAGCTTCGACAGCTGCAACTTAGATATGAAAAAATTGTTTTTAACTTCCCAACATCAATCACAAAATAATCTTTTTCGAGTTCGTAAAAATTGTTTGTATTATAATTGAACAGAGCGATTTCGATATTAAAATAATACAAAAATCATCGAATATTGTATTATTATATTGTCATAATAATTATTATAATGTTATAATCATACAATTGAAGACGAATGCCAAGATTTCTGTGAAGTATGCAACAACTCTTTCAAGGGTAAATTAAAATAGTCTTCTGAAAGTTTGCACAAAAAGTTACCATGTTCATTGCTTAAAAATATTTTTTTTTAATATAAAATAGCAAATAATAACTAGTTCGCAATTTACAGTAAACGACTTGAAAAACTGACATGCATGACAAGTTATATCTGAAGTCCTTTCCGTTTCGTTAGCACTCCTTTTCGTATGCAAGTAATTTAAAAAATGGTTGATTTCATATTTAACATTTTAAAAACAAACATTCGTGACTACTTTCCTTTAAAATATTTCCCATTTCTAATAATAAAACAATTTTTAAAAAATCACTTTTAATGTACTAATCAATTAATCACTAACATTTTTTATTTTTAAAATTACTATTTTACCGTTAAAAAATGGAGGCGATAATACGATTTTTTTGGCAAGATAAGCAAAAACTTAATTAGATTTATCCAATTTAAAGAAATCCAAATTTATTTCTTTTTAATAGGTTAGAGGTGTTCAGTATGTTAAATTATACATAAAGCAGGTGTATCTTTGATTATTCAATCCATTCAGAATGACAGGTGATAATTTATCATAAATGCTTTAGATAAAACGTGTAACACTTTGATTGAGAGAGGAGCAAATTCGTGTTATTTCATGATCTACTGATTAAAGGTTAAAAACAATGAAAATATTTAAATACATTAAATTTTTTCCCTAAAATTGTGTTAATTTAAAAGCTTTTATCATGTAGAATGAATATTTAGTAAATTGAATTTTCTTTTCCACTTTTTCCTAAGAAAAAATATAAATAATGCTAAATTAGAAAATTAACTGTTCATAATCTTTTTTAACCACATTTTTTAAAATAGCTAAATTGATTTAACACATTTCATTGCAAACATTTAAAATGCATGCATAGGACAGTAGGCTTTTTGTCGCTTTATTAGAGATACAGCTCCATATGAATGATGATTATTTAAAAAATTAAATATGTGTAATTTAAAAAAGTTTCCTTTTTAATACAAGATCAAAAGTGGAAAGAAAATGGCTCTAGTTTGTTAAAACATTGTTTCATTCAATATTTTCTAATTTACTGCAAATTAAAGAAAGAATTTTTGCCAATAAAATGATATTTTGAGGGTGAGTATCCTTCTGCACGCTTCTTCCATTTTACTCTCCTCCTATTTTTTTGTTCGTTAAAACTATGATATATTATAGTTTATGTTATGTTATATTATATTATATTATGTTATAATTTAAGTTATAGTTTATGTTATGTTATATTATATTATATGATTTTAAGTTAAAGTTTTTGTTAAAGTTTTTGGTTTTAACACAAAATGAAAAGAAAATGGTTTTTACTTTGTTAAAACATTGTTTTATTCCATATTTTCTAATTTATTTCAACTTAAAAAACAAGCAATTTTCCCCAATAAAACGATATTTTTGAGTATCCATCAGCACGATTTTTTTTTTTTTTTTTTTGTGCTTTCCGTCCATTATACTTTCATTCTATTTCTTGTTTTTTAAAACTATTTTTATCTTTCAAGACGTTATCTAAGCAAATGATGCATGAATTCTTTATTGCCGAAGACATTGCTAGATAATGCATTAGATACAGAACTAAATAAAATATTTCGATCGACAAATATTTTTTAGCAAATTGAAAACCGGAAAACATTCTAACACACATCGATTCAATTATTGCAATGATCAAGTTCAATTAAAAAAGATCGAATAGTCTTAGTTTGGGTACTTTGTGGCTTAAAGGGAGTTTTGAAATTCTACTTTAACACAGGGTTTAATGATTTATTAAGAATTATTTATTTTAGGCACTGATATTTTATTAAAAATACTAAGTTAAAAATTATTTTAATAAATAATTATTTATAATAATTTTTCATTTTACTCAAAAAACAAAATTTTCAATTAAAGTATATAAAACATGTTATTCTAATTACCATAAAAATTTATAAACCTATCTTCCTCTATTTCTGAGAAAAAGGTACTAATGAATTTAACATGGCGGAGATAGGATCTACCCGATCCCTTTAAAATTAAGAAATTTGTTTTTAAATATCTAATAAGGTTATGAACGAAATTATGCTTTTAAAATTTAATATCTGACAAAAAAAATAGAGACACAAATATATTTTTGAAAGGAAGGTTTTTAAGAAATGTGATGGGTGGTATTTTAGGGAATGATTAACTTCTTAGAAGAAGTAACTTGAACTATACAAAACTTTTAAAAATTCCATATTATTAAATGCATTTAATAATATATGAATATATTAAGAAATGGACTCAATCAACTGAAAGAAGACATTTATTATTATGATGATGATGTTGTTGTTGTTGTTGTTGTTGTTGTTGTATTCCCTGAAGAGTACAAGAAAATCAAATATCGTGGTGCGATTGATTAATATTGGCTATGTTGAATGCTAGCTTGGAGTATAAATCCCGCCAGCTGCATGCATGGTGGCAGCAAACAGCTGGGCAATCAATGACATGATGAGGAGTTAGCTCGACATCAGGGCAGTTGTTACATTTTTGGTACTTTTTATCGCCACCAGCAGAAATTTTCATGTTTTTGTCGTACTTCATTCTAAATCTTTTGAGAGTAGTAGCTGTTTTCCTGTCGACATTCAGTTTTGTAATTTGGTATTTAGCTTTAATTTTAGAAGGAATTATAAGTTTTAAATTTTTCCAAGGCATTTGCAACGGAAGTAGGAATGACAGTCTAATCCAGACTTCTGGACTTGTTCGCCAAAGAATCTGTAATTTCATTAAATTCCAAATCCACATGAGCAGGATCCATTGTAGGATACACAATCTGTGCAGGCAGTGGATTTGTTCTAAACCTCTATTATGATGGATTGACTTATTTAAGGTGTCCGAGTACATAAAAATACAAAAATAAATAATATGTACAGTTTTCAACATAATGTACCGTTGCTTTGTCCAACATTGTTTATATACATTTCATAAAAAAAAAAAATGTTTAATTAAATTCTTGATTTAAACAAGCAATAGAAAAAAGGCACCTATCTCTTTTTTTTTTAATTTTTAATCTCCTTGAAAGAAAATCAAGTAATATATCAAAATTTATTCAACTGTTAAATTTTTCCGTTAAAAAAATACGATTTTATACTTGTTTGAGACAGAAAAAAAACGAGATTTAACAAGTGAAAATTAAAATAATATTAAAACACTTTTTTTAACATAGTTAAAAAAAGAAACGAAACACTTGAAGTATTTGGACCAACACAAAATATTATGTTTTCCATATTCGCTGAATTAGTTTTTCCTGGAGGTTTTATTGAACCGCTTAAAAAATTTAAGGTTTATATATAAAACTCTTACTTTTTCTTGACTCGCACGCAAATTTTCAATTTATCCTGACCGCTAACCTTCAGTTGAAACTTTCCTCTGTATTGTTTCGAGAACATTTTAACTTAGAAAGTGTTATAAAAGTGTAGATTAACATTAATTATCATTCTACTGCTTTCCACAATGTTATAACTGTCACTTATTTAGTCACATTTTATTCACAAATTATGTAGATATTATGTATAATACAACAGAAAATATCCTTTTCAGCATAAAGATAAACTATCGTTTACGAGTACTTAAAAAAAATTCTTGTTGGTAGAATTATACAGTATGATTTGACAATATACTTTTTTTTTTGGCGAGTTAAAATTTTTGTTTTAACTGGACAATATTTAATTAATTGCTTTTATATATTATCTAATTAATTCTGGCATATGTTTTACATATAAATAACGTAATTAAAAATTATCTTTTAAACATTTTCTTTTTAATATAAAAAATAAAGAGTGCTGACTTAAATTTGATTCTTTTATTTTACTGAATAAATAAAAGAATCAAACTTAAATAGAGTAAAAGAAAATATAAATGATAAACTGATAATACCGGAAGTGTAAATTGATAGTGACTGTTTATCAAAGACTGAAGTTTGCTTCTAATTCACTATGATTGCTTCTCCATAAAAATGCTATGAAAAATTTCATTCAATTCATTCATATATAAAAATGCATAATCAGATAAAGAAATCTCGTAAAATGTAATTGAATATTTTTACTTGAATGTAAATTCGTAAAACGTTAATTTATAATTTATTAACGTTGATATACTACCTCGTTTATGATAAAGAATCATTCTGACATGAGTTAACGTAATGTTAAAATAAAATATAATATTTTAAAGTAAAAAAATAAAATAAATTTAAAATGTTGAAAAATAAAAAATAAAAAGAGAGCCCATTTTTTTTTTTTTTTTTTTTTTTTTGTATAAATAAGGCATGTTTAAAAACACCCATTTCATAGTAAGTAGTGGAATTTGCGATGTATTTGCTTATAAAGCAAAACAAACAAAACCGAATCCTTCGTTGTTTAAAATAATATCACTTTAGGAGAGGAAAAAACAGATCCGAAACGATCAGTTAACGATTCTCCCCAGGGTCATATAGACAGGACGACTCCCCCAAAATAAGATCCACCCCTTTTAAAAGACCACTAAATAGTTGTGAAGGCTGAGTGCTGTTGAAGTGTTAATGTCAAACGGTTCGAGTGTTCTCTTCCTCCCTTGGCAGCAGGCACTTCGGAGAGTTCCATGTCCCTTCTTTTTTATGTAAAGCAGACGATTCTGAGAGGGTCATCACCCAAAATAGCGACCATTTCTCTCAATGAGGTTTAAGTCATCCGGGTCTCCGAGCATCCATTGACATCTGCGTATGCGTAGATCGCGGGCGGTGGTTTGGAGAAAAAAGATGGATGGCCAAATCCTGGTGCATCTATAAATAATTTGAATATCTCTTTTCTACTTTCCCTCAAGTAGAGAGACTGGAATATTTCAGAAAAAGTAGAAATTATGTATGTTTCCCCAAAGAATGTTAAGTTTAGGAAATTTTATAGTGTTCAAAGAAAGGATTAAAGAAATGTTTTTAGAAAAGGAGCCAAATAGAACTTGCCAAAAATTGGTAGTTTATAAAAACAACCCTATTAAACCATTTTTTAAGAGATTGAAACACCAAAATAAAAAGTAACTCAATGTATTTTCCCTCTGGGAGAATTCTTTTAATTTTTATACAAGACATAAAAAGGCCATCGCTGTTTGTTTTATATAATTGTTGAGAAAAAAATCATTACTTTACCATGCAATTACCAGTTCTTTTAGTAAATGAGATACAGCTTTTTGTCTTGAAGCAGATATGTCATTTGAACACGGCAATTCCTTGCATGCATTGTAAAAGGTTTATGCATATTCCTTCCTTAAAAGGTTTATGCATATTCCTTCTTTTAAAAAGGTTTAATGCATATTCCTTCTTTGGGAAAAAGGTTTAATGCATATTCCTAAATTCAATTCCTTTCTTGTTCATGCATTTGTAAAAGGTTTTTTTTTTTTTAAATACAGCATTTTAGAGATACATACGTAATGAAATACAGCTTTTTGTCTTCAAATGGATATGTCTTTTGAACAAGATAATTCTTTGAAAACATTGTAAAAGGTTTAATGCATATTCCTTCCTTGGGAAAAAGCTCTAATGCATATTTTTCTTCCTTGAGAAAAAGCTTTAATGCATATTCCTTCCTTGGGAAAAAAAGCTTTTTAATGCATATTCCTTAGGGAAAAAAAGGTTTAATGCATATTCCTTCCTTGGGAAAAAAAGGTTTAATGCATATTCCTTCCTTGGGAAAAAAGGTTTAATGCATATTCCTTCCTTGGGAAAAAAGGTTTAATGCATATTCCTTCCTTGGGAAAAAAAGGTTTAATGCATATTCCTTCCTTGGGAAAAAGTTTAATGCATATTCCTTCCTTGGGAAAAAGGTTTAATACATATTCCGTAATTCCTTCCTTGTTCATGCATTTGTAAAAAGTTTTTTAATAAATGTAAAATGTAGTAGTACAAATTAAACTGATAAATGTAATAGCAAACTACCATTCAAAAATTATTTTAAATAAATACATTCTATTTATTGAAATGAATCTGATAAAATTTCATTCAATTGAAAGTTAAAAAGAAAAACTTAATTTGCACTTTCTAGAAACTAAGGTGCCATTTAAATACAGTAAACTTTCGCATAACGTGATTAATGCGTGCCGTGTTTCACGAATCAGCATTTTAAAAAATCTCATACAGTGCAAATAATTTAAATTTTGGTAAAGTTAATGCTCTGTCAGCTTTTATAGTCTTCATTTTGTTAAACAGGACAGTATTTCAAAAGGTATTTAAATATATGCAGTCAGTTAGAAGCAAATTATGTATAAATGAACGTAATTATTATTTATTCACGTTATATTGAAAAAAAGTAGCAAAATCTTGGTTGCATTATGCATGTTATAGGAAGTTATACGGAAATCTTCCATGTAAAACAATTCCCCCTCCCAAAAAAACAGTAAGTAGTAAATTTACATTATATATATGTATATATGAACCTATTTTAGTAAGAACTGAAAGAAAAAAAAAAAGAAAAGAATATTTCTAGCACCATTGATAAAGATTATTTGATAATTGAATAATTTTTCAATAAAAAATCAATTAGAACAATAGAAATTTTAACAAACAATTTAAAAAAAAAACAAAATGCCAAAGGGTATTTGAAGCAATGACTTTAATGGACTGAACAACTCTATATGAAGCTATATTTAACAGTCTAAACGATACAAGGGAAATTTTATTCAACTATTTAATACTTGCGATAATTTTTTACTGCGTAAATTTAATTATATATTATTACTATTTACCCTATATTTTTACAACAATCAACCCAAAATATGTTTCACATGTTTTTCCTTTTTGCTATGGATAACTTTATCTATTACAAACTAACGCATTGGAAAACCCGGAATACAATTTTGTCATGAATTATTGATGCTTCCCAAATCTCCCTTATAATAAGCATTAATGAAAAGACAGTTCTTGGCACCGTTAACGCACTCAATACTAATCAAACCATTATTGCTAATTATAAGTCATAACGGCATTGTCAGATGTTACTTCATTTCCTGAAATTTCTAAATTACCATCCGTTTTCAAAGAACCAAGTAAAAATAGAAAAAAATAACGGGCTCCACCAAAAAACCATTATTGTAACAAGATTATTCATTCACGTGGATAATCTGCAAAAGTATAAAAAGCTTGTTACGGAGTGATACCTCCGGACGATTAACACAACCACGCACAGATCTTTTCTCTGTTACAGTACCTGGAATTTAACTTCCTATAACTAAGGCAGTCCATCATGATGTCTGAATTATTGATGGACCAAGTCTGAGGAAAATGAGAAGTGTCACGTCAACAGGACATTTGCTTAAAAGGGGAAAGGCCATCGCAATGAATTATTCACACACTTATACGCAAACACTGGGGGAATCATCAAAACGTAATTTGCGTCACAGCGGTGCTTTTGCTGTTCAACATGGCCATGGGCATAAGAAAACGTTTTAAGTGCGTTGTAAATTTTAGAGGGAATCTTTTATTAGATGTTTGTGTAAATAAGGGGGGGAATATGTAGGTATACTCGACTTGTATGTAAGCAAGCGGTAACTACATAAAGTCGTCTTTTTGTGGGTGTTTTGTTATAAAAACCATAATTTATGTTAAACTATTAATAAATATTCAGTGCTTGAACCTGGAACAATGGGAGAGAGTTTTTTTGAAAAATTAAGAAATATATTTACCTCAACCACACATCTTTTAAGTAAGACCTTATTTCGGGTATACTGTATGCATAAAAAATAGTGCTAAGAAGTGTTTGAAAAGTATAATACAGCTTAATATTTATATTATAAACGAATCAAATGAAAATTTAATTTATTTAAATATACCAAAAAATAGTAGGTGTTAAATAAGGTGTAATCCCAGCAGGATTTTCTGTACTCTCAACACATTGTTGTTCTGATTAACTTAGAACTGCTATTCTAAGTTAATCAAGGAAAGACACTACTGCTGTTTCATTTTAAAATATTTTTGCAGGAAAATGCTAAATTAAATTACTGTATTTTTCTGTTGCAGCTTTGGCGCCACTTATCTTTGGGTAGAATATCAATGGCCATGGCTCCATAATTATAATAATATAATAAGAAGAAATGCAATCGAAACCTAAGCACGTGACATTTTAGCACATGACATTTGGTTAATGCGATACAATAATAAATTTAAAAATATAAAATAAATTGCTTATCGTTAAATGTATTAATTTCTTACAAAATGTATTAATTACTTATTTACTTATTAAAATTTATTATTTTCTTATTTAAATGTAATAATTTCAACTTTTATCAATTTACTACTCCAATCATTCCTTATTTTAGAATGATTATTCATATTTTTAAAAATGGTATGCATTTAAAGGGAGGTATATATA